>JBANCZ010000655.1:0-31306 GCA_037040025.1 Sphaerogastrella javana | reverse complement strand
ACTACTACTACTACTACTACTGCTACTAAAACTACTACTACTACTACAAATCTAATACTACTACTACTACTACTACTACTAATACTATTACTACTACTGCTACTATTACTACTACTGCTACCACTACAGCTACTACTAATACTACTAGTACTACTAAAACTAATCTAACCTCTACTAAATATACTACTACTACTGCTATAGCTACTATCTCTTTTTCGACCTCTCTGTATTTTTGTGTGAAACCTTTACCGATACTCCATCATACAGAAGAAACGTCTACGCTGTGAAATGAATAAATAAATAAACGAACTGAGCATGGAATTTTGTTGTTGCGGTTTTTTGTTTTTGACCACCCAAAAAATGCTTCGCGGAAAGCACAAGACAAACACACTCACACACAGACACCCACACAGGCACACATACGAACACACTCATGTATAGAAGAGTCAGACCATTGTGCGGAATGTGAAACGTGCTTAAAATTTAGCTTGAATTGCACAAATGAACCAAACAAATCTGAAATCTGAATAATGTGGCGGCGCGTCACCTTATGGAGCCCTATGCAGTGTGTACGCCCACATGCGACGTAAGATTTGATCATGACGTGATGTACGTTCTGTGTCCAAGTTCAAGTTTATGCCACAATCAGAGGCAGAGGCAGAGGCAGAGGCAGAGGCAGAGGCAGAGGCAGAGGCAGCGGCAGCTGCCTGCAATGAAATCATTGAGTTTGCTCTGATAAATTAACATTGGGGCTGTGCGACCCTCATTAGTCTAAATAGTTATACGAGTTACTTACCATAATACCGAGCATAACTGGCGCAGATTTCCATTAATGAGCTTGAAAGTCGGCCAGTTAAATTTTATAAATTAGTCCATATGAGGCACACACGCACGTATACACCTTTAAGCTGAAGATATTTGTCTTTGGGTCAGTAAACTACCCCAACTAGAGCCAACTGGGAGTAAGGCTTCCTGGAGTTACTCCTCAACTGCTAGTTTGTTCATTTGGATGGGCTTTAAGCTGGGCACACGGTGCACACTTGTCGCCTGTCAGTGGTCGGTTGTCCCTTTTTGGTTTTCCTATAATCTCGTTATATTTGCTTGTTGTTGAGCTGCGTTTGCTGCTTGTCTGCTTTATATCCTGCGGGATATGCAAACTTATTAGACAACTTTTCCCTTTAACCAAGTGTAGCTCTCGAAGTCGCTCTCCTTGTCCACCTCTCTCTTCTCTCTCTCTCCCTCTCTCTCTCTCTCTCTTTCTTTCTGTCTCTCTTTCGATGTTCTTTTTCTGTCGCTATCTCTGTCTATGTTGCTCTTGCTTGTTCTACGACTTGTTGGGCAACTCTCGAGTGATAAAGCTGCCTGAATGCCAAACAGCAAAACATTTTCCTTCAAGTCATTTACATATGAGGCAAAACTTGTAAAAGAAGTGGGACTTTACAATTCAGAAGGATGATACAAGAAGAATTCTACTCTGAAATTTATATTGATATTTTGAGTGAGAATATTAAGGGGCATCAGTACTTAAATATTATATTATAATAACGTGTTATATATATAGAGTATTCAATACAGCTTATATGATTCTATAAAATTTTAATTTGTTGAACGGTTTGCAATTTTTTACTTACCTTATATATGTATCCCGCACAAAACTAATGAATGAATCTAGAATTTATTGATTCATAAAGTTCCTTTCATTTTTAGATGATATTAATAGTTTTCAACGATATTTGACTGCAATATTTAGTATATATCTTGCTCATTCTACCATCAATCGTTTTGCGTAATAATAATGATAAATTTATATGTGTATTCAGTGAAATATATCATCATTATTTTTGTAGAGATATTTTTGTAAGATATACAGTATATACTAAATTTAGTCATATTTCTAATGATAAACTCGTGTTTGTGTGTCCTTGTAAACATTATTTTTCGCCAGATAAATGACGTTTGTCAAGTTCAATGCTTGGCACACATTCTAAGCGCTTTTGCACCTGGCACTGTCGCTGGCGCCATGGATTCAAATATATAAATATATGTAACCTCGCCACATAGCATATAGAGCTGATGTATGGCTACATGGCCATATATAGACCACCCAGCGTGTTTGGCTTTTTGCAAAACAAACAGAACGTCAGTCAAAAATGGCAAACGGCGCATAAATTGTGCGCCTTAGGCAAAAATGAAAACCGAAAAAAATCAAAACAAAAAAAAATTTGCTACATTGCATTTCAATGTTTCAATGTTTTAATCTTGAGGCTGGCATAAATAGCCGTGTGTTTATGTTGGCAGCACTTGAAAAATCAGGCAGGCCGTAGACTCAATACTCACAATGATACACACAGACAAACACCCTATAGGCCGCCAGACCACCCAGTGGCTAGCCCTAAAAACTTCAAATTAATTACAATTAAAAGTTTTCGACTTGTCGGGACCCCAAAACAACCAACCAACACCTTGGCCAATAAAATTGAAATTTATGGGTCACACATGAGCAGCCAAAGATGCTGCTACTACTACTACTATGTCTCATATTAATTGCCGAACTGAGAGCTAGATACCGAGCACCGTACTCCGAACACAGACTCTTGCGGTCGACACGAATACCATAGGAAATTTGTCTTACTCTGCACTGGACCGCAAGCCAAGACAGAAGGCACTACGAGCGCCTGATTCATTTAACTACTTAAGCCATTAGACGGTGCTACCCCCTTCTATAGGAAAAGGGTTTACCCATGTGTTTGGGCTCTGCTCCTTAGCTGATAAATGCTGAGTTTTTCACAGAGAATGTAACCGTTTTTGACAGGCGTTCCTGTACTTTACCTAAGTGTTGCTCACTGATAAGCCAAAGGCAAAAGGTTCAGAGAGGTGGGCGGGGCACACACACACACATGTGTGTATGGTTGTGTGTGTGTGTGCTCCCTGATGGAAACCACATAATAATTCTCGAGAACAATGTAAACGTCAATTGTGCATGGCCAAGTGTGCGTGTGTATGGCTTGCTTAAGATTGGGCTTACATGTGTAGAGATGTGTGCGCGTGTGTATCTGTAAGTGTATCTGTATCTGCATGTGGGTTGTTTCTTCTCTGGCTATGCTCCATGGAGTTGTAGCCCACATTTCGGCAGATGCAAACGCCAAGGGACAAAAGGCGAGGACTACTCCGACGATGAGAACGGCACATGCCACACGTCAAGTCGAGAAATTTAAATTAAAAACCTTTTTGCATGAAATATTTTTGTTGCCATCGTATATGAATACGGTTCATTGTAGTTGTAGTTGTAGATTTAGTTGTAGTTCTTGTTGTTTGTGTAGTTGTTTGTGTAGTTGTTTGTGTAGTTGTAGCATATTGCAATCGCTGCCTGGCTGCAGGAAATAGAAATCACTTAAATACGGGCGCCTCTCAGATAACAAACATATTCACTTTTGACTAAGATTAAATCCAGAAAATAATAAAGAATATTTACAAAAACTATTATTTAAGGCATCTCCTTATTTGCACATTTTCTTGGCTTTAGTTTTTGAAATGTATTGAATGAATGTGAGCTAAATTTATAACACTTTGCGCTTCAGTTGTTTTTAAAATATTTATAATATACATATATGTAATATGATATATATTATATGTAACATATAATATAATATATTCCTAATTTTATTAAATTTAAACAAACAAACAAAAGAAAAGGCTAATTTCTAAATCTGTCCAGGATTGAAAACTTAAGTATAATGGAATACAGGAATCTACATGAAATATATTCCATAATTATTTTTATGAAAACCCCTATTGAAGTGATATTGTTTTTAGACATTTTTTTAAGTATTATAATAATAATTTCATAAGAAACAATGTGATTTAATTCTATTTAATTCATTATTGTTACTAATGGTAGATAAAGAACAGGGTTTTTTGTTTAGTAAAAGCCCCACAACTTTGATAAATGAACACACGAAATGCAAAATAACCTTAATGCTTTTTTATTTTTTAAATATTTTATTCCTACAAGATAAGTAAACAATGAATCATAAATTTTGTACTGCCGATGAGTATATCAACGTCAAGACTTTTTTATATACACATGCTTAAAAGTTTAGATAAATTATGATTCAAATATTTGGGTATTTGCATAAAAATGAAAAAGTATAACTATAAGCGACCTTATTATAACCGTATTTGATAACCGTATTTGTTTTAATTTTTGCGGCTTATCAGTGCTTAAATAGAATTACATGTAAAATATTTATATTGTTATTATATAATTAATATAATTAAAAATTTTACTCATGTTTTAAATTATGGTATTAGGATGATTGTGATTTAAATATTCACCATAAAAATAAAAATAATAATTCGATAGAGCAGTTGCAATTTTAAATTGATAGCATGAATTCACCCATTCTTAGTAAGTATAGTACATTTGATAGGTTCAAGGTCTTATAAGACATATTTATGAATATTTATTATTTTTTTTGCAACGCAACAAAATATATATAGTATAATTAAATTATTAATATACAAACTTGAATATACTTTTAATGCAAAAAATTTAAGATAAATTATGATTCAAATATTCGGAAATTCTCACATAAACCACATCAAAATAATACGAGCAGTCGCATTTTTGAGAGTAAGAGTCAGAGATTCCACTTTAAGCAGAGGCTAGTTTATGGTAGATTCTAGGTCTTCTAAGATAAATATATGCATGGTTATAATTTTTTTAAATTTTATCAACACTCGAACAAAGTCAAGCGTTGGGTGAATTTTATATACTAAGCCTGAATGAATGTGAAAATTAATCTGCTTGAATTGGAGCTAGAACGAAATGCCTATAAAAGTAAATCAGCTCTACTTTTTTTGTTTATCCATATTCTTAAATATCTACTTAGCCTTTGAGTGTGGTTGGTGTTGCCACACATATGTTGCACTGGTGGCGCCAATTAATTTGTGTGTGTGCTTAATTCAGCTAATTATTCCGAGCAATAAAATTCTCAATAGATGCGTAGATTGTGCTGCTTTGTGGGGTGAGGTTAAAAGAACACGGGGGAGGGGGGAAGTTGTTTGGTAAGAGTTGAAAACGACACCTAAACAAGAGACAAAGACGGGGTATTCAATAAGAAAAAGGAAAGAAATGAGCACAGACAAAGGACAAGAGTCTAGAGGCGAGTGGTACGAGCGCATGCTGCACGTGTCGGAGGAGGACAAGGACACGTTCGGTGGCACTTTTAATTCAATTCGCAAAGGTTCCTTGGATATACTATATACAATTTTTTTATTTAGCTTAAACAGAGCAAATAAAAATGGGAATAAAAAAAAAACAGAAGAAGCAGAAATGAACACATATACCCAGCAGCAAGGAGACATTTAAATTCAAATTGTTTCAAGACGCTGACGAAGCTGACGGCGCCACACGTCGGATTAATTTTATGTGCTCCAAGCAGGACTCGCAGCGACTTCGACTCCAGACTCCCGACTCCAACTCCAACTCCGACTATGACACTGACTCTGCTGCTGTTCAATTAAAGGCAGATGCCTGGTCAGGGGTAGAGGGGAAGTTGGTCGTCTTTTGCCATTGGCTGTGGGAGCAGTCATGCAATTGTTAAAATCGAATTAAGCCACGGTGTCGCATACTTTTGATCTCCTTGACGCCGGCAAGCGTTGGCGCAGCCAATGAAATGTTGCAAATGCCAACAAGAAGACAATATCCCACGCAGCCCCCATCCACATCCCCACCCTCATCCTCATCCCCATCTCCACTTCCACTCAGCTGCCTTTACAGTCTCCTATTTCGCAGACTGCGAATGTCCTTACGTTGTCCTTGCCACTGTCACTGCCAATGCCCGATGTTCATCTCTCTGTGTACAACAGTCACACTGAGGTAGCTCGAGCACCCTACTCCATGCTCCATGCCCCGTACTTGACTTTGGCTCTCGTTTTGGTGTTTCTCCGTTTTTCGAATTCGGTTTCAATTTCAGCTCTCTGTCGCAAATGAAATTAAATGAAGATTAGTCGTGTGCTCGCTCGCAGATTATTCCAAGAAATAAAAATCTTCACGATATGCGAGTACAACATTTACTCCTCTCCATCAAGAAACACAGGGTGCTTTGGCTCTACTATCTCGGTACTCATTATTTTTTCGTTTTGTCTGCAGAAGCAGAGCGGCTTTTGCTTTTATTTCATTTGCCTTTTTATGGCGTTTGAGGTGATTTGGCCAAGTTCGGCGCCCCCATTAGTGCCAAAAGGGGGCGTGGTGGATATCGTTCTTGACATTAGCGTTGCGCAAATCTGTGCAAATCACAAGCTACATTTCCTCCACAAATGATGGCCAGCTTTGTTTTATTTAGTTTTTTCCATCATGTTTTTTTTTTGGGAAGGAGTTCCTACACTCTTGCGATAAGTCTAAGCAGATTTCCAGAAAAGTATTTGATTTCTATTTTTAAAATACGAGAATCTTGGTTATTTCAACTAAATTTCTGTTTCAGTTCAATTTCGACAGCTACAACTAAAGCAGTCAAATATTTTAAATCTATTTAATAATCGCTCTGAAAATTATGGATTTGCGTTTATTTATATAACACCTCTTATTGGAATGTTACTAATTTCCCCACCTTTTGTATGCCGACCTAGCATTTGAATGTATGTATGTATCCGATAAAAAATATTAGATGCATCAAAAATGAATACATGAATTCTAAAATTCATTTTTAAATAAGGCAAAATACAATCAATTTTTATGCGAGATTAATTTTCTTTTCTTTATTTCCTATATAAAACATAACTTGTAATTTTAAAATTTTGTGAAATGAAAACATTCAAGTCTAAAGGTATACAAATGATCCACGTTTAGTAAATCTATACGATCTAAATATCACTTAATTATTATAACTTACTAACTTGATAGGCCGGCACAACATATGGACTACCGAAGGTTCGAGGTGTTGTCGGTCTCACTGTAGAGCCACCATTGACATTCAATGTCAAACTCATAGTGTCGTCGATCCATTTACGGTGCGACTGCACCCGCACAAAGACATGTGGACTGTCGGCATTCGTTATGACTAGCAGTAGACCCACCAGAAAGAAATTCTGTGGTTCCAGACCTGCCACACGCACACCCATCACTGGTGAGCCCGTGATCAGTGGCTTGTCTAGATTACTCTGTGCACAAATATGATTAAGCTGGTATGGCAACGCTGCATGTACATAGTTGAGGCTCTGAAGGGTACTGCGACACTGGCGGGTGCCCAGTATGTGGGCCAAACCCTTCAACTTGTGGGGTATACTGGCATTAATGGCAAAGCCCGCATAGGGTAAATACTGTCCTATACTATTGAAATTATCGGGTGGCAAGCAAATGGGTCGTATATGGCTGCTGAAGGTCACACTCTGGCTGAGCTTGAGCAGGGCAATGTTATTGGTCAAGGTCTGACTATTGTAGTCGGGATGTACGATGATCTCATCGAGAGCCACGAGTTTGTTCTGTGGATTACAGCGCTGTTCCGCGTCGCAATCACGTTGCATATAGGGATTCGTAGGGTTCCAATCGCCAAGTAGCACATAACGAAGAGGCGTTTGCTGTAGTTGCCACTCCTCGAAACATTGCGCCGGCGCTAGGAGATATTGGCTAGAGATCAGGACAGCTAAGCACTTGTACACAATTCCGCGATTGGCTGAAAAATAAATGCTTTCAAATACATAGAGTCTATAACTGAGATCAACTCTGTGGCGTTACTCACTTTCATATCCAAGTCGACCTATCCAAGGGTGCTCAATCAACTGGGTGATGTGCGTAAAGTTGCTAAAGTTTTCCACGTTCAAGTGACCACAGTTTAATGTTTCGTATTGCACTGGGAGAAATATTGAACGCCATAATGAACTGAGAATAATAAAGAAATCTCACCTTTTCTTACCTTGTGCTCGCACGCATTGCTCCCCGTAGCAAATGATGAGCAGCAGAGGCAAAAATATAAGTCTCATGCTGGTTTCTTTGGCAACCGCTGAAAGCGACTGAATGAGTACATTTCATTTGATTCATATATAATTTAATTATGCTCATATTTTTGTTACTATTATCAAAATTGTTTCTCTTATCAGTTGTCAATGAGAGCCAGAATTTTGTTTCACTCAAAAATGATTTATGTATATGGACACCTAAGGGAATTTCGTTACATTGCTCCGAGATTATTCTACATCTATAGAGAGGTCATGCAAAAAGTTTGGCATACGAAATACTTTTGGAATATTTTCAATGCAGGAAGTGTTTGCATTATTTAATAATAATATATAGAATTGATTTTGATAAAAATTGAAAATGTATCAATATATTTATAAATTAAATTAAGCTATTGAAAATTAGTTAATGCCAATACCTTGTACAAATTATAAGATCTATATTTGTATATTGATATAAATGATTGAATATCTGTCCAGGATATACCTAGCAATCATTTTGCATCAAGATAGATGGATAGATCCATAAAATCCTTGAAATATTATTAATTTTGAACGTTCAGTATATTTATCTTATAATATTGTATGGTATAATGTATTGAAGTAAACATAAATAAATATATATCAATATTTTTGCATCTATTGATAGAAATATATTGATAGATGGGAAATTGGGATAAACATTTATTATAATAAATTTGAGTAATTGATATTTTTGTATTTTAATGGGTAAAATATATATATATATTTTTTTTTTTGGAAGGAATTTTCTGTGTACTGTATTAAATTTATATACTTAGAACTTAATTAACCCTTTTTTCACACCAAATGCTGACGCGTTCAGCCTCATCACGTGTTCAATTAAAAAACTTGTCGTTAATTGCAAACCAATTTGCTTTTAAAAACACAAACAGCCGGACACTCGCCTTTTCAGCTGTCTCAGCGTCTGTCTGTCTGCCTGTTTGTCTGTCAGTCTGTCTGTCCGTCCTAATGTCTGTCTTTCTGTCTGTCTTAGGCTACAAGTTGTACTCTTTCGGCTGATGAGCAGCAGCCGTTGGTGTTGACATTTTTTGCATATTAATTGAAGATGGACAAGAAGACAAGGCATTGCTCTGGACTCGGCCACCCTTGGCTTAATTTGCGGTAAGTTCATTAAGTAATAAAACATAAATTTCATTTTTGTTGCTGCCTTTTTTCCATAATTTTCCGTTGTTGTTGCCACCCCATCAGCATGCACTGGGTAATTCTTTTTTTTAATGTTTTTGCATATTTCTTTAATGAATTAATTCTGTTTTGGTTTTGCTTTTGGTTTTTTGTTGATTCACCGTTCAGTGGACTTTGATAAAGGCGCAAAGTCGTTGGCGATAAAAAGGCCAACGGAACGGGAAATGTTAAATACAACCAACAAAATAAAATAAAAGAAAATGTTATAATTTATGCGTAAAAAAAATGTGGAAGAAATGATGGAATAAAGCAGCAACGAAAAGCGGAAAACGTGTTTTCATCATCAACTTTGACTGACCGAACTGCTAATTATGCGCTTGCCGCGAAACTTTTCTATCAATTTTTCAGGGGAAAACTTGTTTTGAATCTCGTGCAGCCAATATAATTTGAGTGCTAAAAAAACATGTTTTGCATTTAAAAATGCAGTATTTATGTTTATATTAGAGAGCCATATTATTTTTCATATTTAATTGCCTCCTTGGGGCATGATAAAATTGTTGCATCAAATTGCGGCATGTTGCAAGCGGTAAAGTGTCTATGCTATACATAGGGGTGTGGGCCAACAATTTATTTGAAATGTTGTCACTTTTTTAGTCAAATTTGTTAGAACTGCTGTTGTTGTTGTTATCGTTGTTGTTCTTGTTGTTGTTGTTGTTGTAGCTGTTGACATATGTGCCCGCAAATGAGCCATGCAATTGCCTCTTTGCAGCTCTGGCCCCCGCCGCACATATTGACAGCTCCAAGACGCAATGCATTCAAAGATTGAAGTGCACTCCTCGCGGGAATCGTCTCAAATATCAGACGTGCGCACAGCTTGTGACTGACAACCGTTCCATCTGTCTCTATTGTCGCTCTATATGTCTCTCAGTCTCTCAGTATCACTATCTCTCTCTCTCTCTCTCTTTCTGTATTCGTGAACATTGCCCCATGTTGTCTGCCTGATAAGCGTGTCGATATACGTGCCTTATGGAGCAACAGGAGTGACTCTTCACTGAGCTACACTCGACAACAAAGTGTTGTTCGACACTGCTCAAATTTATGTGACAACAATTTGTTGCAGAGTGTAGCTGAGTGAAAAGTCACGAATGAGTAAGATTTACATCCTGTAGATTTACCGAACAAAGCTAATTTTCTTAACATAAGTGAATTGCAATAATGTCAACAAAATTTGATGTACGAGGGCAGTTCAATAATTGTGTGATTTTTATTTAATTTACTGTTCGTAAGAAAAAACATAAACTAGTTTAACAACCTTCGTTTAAAAATGGTACATCAAATTTGCATATAATAATTATTTATTTATTATTATTTATGAGGTGCTGTTTACAATTTTTTGTTATTACAAGCAAGAGCTGCTTTTTTATCAGCTGACGACTGAGAGAGACTATATAAAGCACATTAATCAGTGAAAAGAAGATCGTTACTCTTGCAGTTTTATTTTTGTTGTTTTCTAGATTTTGTCTTCTCGTTATGAAAGATGACACTTGTTGTTCAACTTTTAATGTTCTTGATCTACCCAAAAGGGAAATGAATGATTTGCATAAATGCAAGTAAATAATTAATAAAATAATTAATTGATTTTATTATCATTTGGAATTAAAAAGAATACATAAAATAAGTAAGCTTTTCATGTATTTATTGTATTAATAAAATAATTAATTGATTTTATTATTATTTGAAATTAAAAAGAATACATAAAATAAGTAAGCTTTTCATGTATTTATTGTATACTTATATATTGATCACTGGTAGCTTATTAAAAACAGGGTATTTGTAATGAGTCTACTGTGAAATTGTGTATAGTTTGCAGTTGAGATGAAACTTATTATTTACTTTAGTTCAGTTAAAGGGAGTATTGGTGTTCAATACCTTAATCAACTAATTGGGAGAGACTACTACTCAGATTTTGTGTGTTACCGTCCTTTTGGTCATTAATCTATTGTTTTAGTTTAAAGTGACTGACTTATTTTCCCTAACAACAAAATTAGGTAAATTTATGCTTTTTTTTCCATAGAATTTCTAATCAGAAAATTCACTATTTCCGAATTCACAGTTTCCAAGGTTGCATAGTGTAGATTTGACTGTTTGACAGTCAGTCAACAAACAAATCGCTATATGTATAATAGGTATGAGTATATAAGTGCAGACGTATGAATAATTGTTCGGGCTGGTGAGCCGGGTTACCTATTGAAATGTTATCTGAGGTATGAACCGAGTGAAACGTGGGCTCTTTGATCGTTATTCAGTAGAGCGAATGTAGCCCTGGTTCAAGTCGACTCTAATCTGTATGAGAGCAACGCTTATCAATGAAATGACGTTCACCTATGAACCCGAGCGAGCGATAAGCGATAGCTGTAGCTAGAGCAGCATAAATAGTAGGCCTAACTTAGACACACTTGGATTAACTAAACCTCGCATTCCGTTTCAAACACTCAACGCGCCATGTTGCATCTCTCTAAGCTGTCGCTGTCGCTGCTGGTGCTGCTATCGGCTGCGCTGGTCCAGGCGGAGGTAGTAAATTACCGGTTCTGCCCTGGTACCGAGGATCAGTGTAGCATCGATCAGGTGCGCGTGGGTCCTTGTCCGCAGGCGGCACAAAAAGCTGCCTGTCACATACGCCGTCGTCGCCAGACCACGATGAGCTTCGACTTTACGCCCAAATTTGATGCGGATCGCCTGGATGCCAGCCTTGTCTGGGCAAAAAGTGAAACCGAGGAGTTGCCCCTGATCACCTTGGATCGAGATGCCTGCAAGTATACCACATGCCCGGTTAAAAGTGGAGTGCAAGGTACCTATTCCATCGATGTGCCCATCGAGTCCAAGTTTCCGGTGGGCTCCTATACCATACGCTGGAAACTATACGATCCTCCTAGTAGCAAGAGCTGCTGTTTCCTCCTTGACATCAAGGTTGTGCGCTAAAACAACAACTAGTACATTAATAAAATGCATTTTCCATTTGCATAGAATGTCTTATTTATATAATTGTTGTTTTTATTAACTGTGCGATGAGGCACTGGGGGCATCTGCCGCATATTACATCATAGTCATCAACCTGGGATGCTAATTAAACGCCAAGACCTCGGGCCGCAGCCTGTTAAATCAACACACACAAAAAAAAACTTTGATTGAACTTTTGGGTGCCATAAAAACGGCTGGCATTTCCCACTGTTCCGCCCTTGCTTTAACATTTTTTTCTCGCTCTCGCGGAGCGATGAATTTTTTTTTTTGTTTTTGTCTCGGTTGCTTATCAGCGTCGTCAAACAATTAAAAATTGAGCACTTAAGTTGTGGTCATAAAATCATTTGTTTTTCTTTTTTATTGTTTTTCTACTCAATGATTTCTTGTGTCGCTGTTTCAGTGGTGGAAAATTCAAATAGCAATAATTTCAAATCACTTTTCCTTCTCATTTCTGTTTCGTTTTTTTTTTTGTTTACCTAAACGGAAAATGTTTACGCTTTTGCGGGAGGCTGTGCATCGTGATAAGCGGGCCGAGTTTTAAACCCCGACCCCATATATAATACCAACGACAACAACAAGAGTCACTTGAGTAAATAATAAACAAAGCAAATGACAAACGAAATTATGAAACACGGGTTTCTATTACACTCAGTCGCGACCAATACATAATTTATGTGAAGAGTGGTATTGGAGTGAATGTAATAGGAGCAGAACCCAATGGGATTTGGTCGTCGAGTGTGTTGTACTAGCCGTACTTGGTGCCTAGCACATAGGGTGTCTTGGTCAGCTGGGACATAATTTGGCACTTGACATGCTCAAAACAGTCTGAGGCATCCACGTAAAGCACTTCGCGCCGTCGACTGAGATAGGTGTTGAGAGCGGGTTCACTCTTGGCGAATTGCTGCAACTGATGATTCAAATAGGTGATATTATCCTGTGGACTAGGCCTGTAGGTACGGGTAAGCTGGCGCAGTCTAGATATGCGCTCATCGATCTGGAGTACGATCAGGCGATTGGGTGGCACTGTGAAGCCCTCGAAGAGTTCGCGTGCCTCACAGCTGTTGTTCGGATAATTGACCAATATCCATCCGCGATTGAGTGCGTCCTCCTTGAGCAAACGCTGCTGTATAATGTTGCCAATGGCCTCGGATCGTTTATAAACACAATCCTGCTCAATGCCCATTTGCAGCGCCCTTGTATGCTCCGTCTGCCGCTGCGCATTGATGTGATGATAGGCCAATACATTCGCATCCAGGATGAGCAGATCCCAGCGATTTGCCAGCACGTGCGCCATCGAACGACGCCCGCTGCCAGGTCGTCCATGCAACACAATGCGGTGGAAGAAGTTCTTGGGCAGCTGATAGTAATCACCAGCCACGCCCAAATGAAACGACTCCAGGGTCTTTGTGTAAATATCCATAGCAATGCGATTGACATTCTCGCCAAGCCAACGACGTATATCAACCACGGGTTGCACTGTTAACTCTGCCAGCAGACGGCTCATGATATCCGTCAGCTTGTGCTTCTCCATATAGTACATAAAAGCGGCACCAAACTCCATAAGCATTGACTTGTCCATGTTGGTGGGAAACGACATGGTTCCAAAACTAACAAATCAAACTGTGGAGGTATCTGCTAAATTAAATAATTAGTGTATATTTCAATTGTTACTAAATTATTTTCGTTGTTGTTACAGTTGATTTGAATTTTGTGTATTACTTCATTCGAATTTCAATTAGAATTATATTTGTAAAGTTTATTAACTTATTTTTTGGAATTCCCATTGACAAAATACATTTATATACTTATAGAAATTTAGGCCTTCCTCAGGGGAACTTCACCATTTTAGTAAATTCTTAAATATTCGAATTGTATGCTCCTTTCTGATCAAATATTTGATCTTTTTTACGTATTAATCCATTCAGCACGCTTTTATTAGTATGTAAAATTAGTGTTGGTAAGCGTCATATAATATCAAGTTACAATGTGACCATATTTACTTAAGATTATAATGTTTAATAGTTTATATCAACGTACAAGGTGGTCTATGTTTTATAAGATCAAAAGGTTCTATCAACTTTGTGCAAAGTTGAAAATACAAATGTGTGTAAGAATCAGAATGGAGTCAGACTCCCTGAAGTAAATCTGTGATAACCCTATGTCCATTTGTCCGCCTGTCTCTGTGTCTGTCTCTGTTTGTGTCCGTAAGTCTATCTGTCTTTCTGTATGTATGTGCTCTTGTTCTTTTGTACTCTATATTTATATTTTATAGGGTCTATAAGACATTTGTATGCATATAGAAATTACCATAATTAATTTTACTAATTGAATTAAACATAAAAGTTCGATGAAACTATATTGCTCCAAAAATACATAACTTTTCTGGAAATGTACCAACAGAATTGAAAATACATAATAGAGTGTACCTGTGGGTCACTCCGGTTCTATATTTGAATACAAATTATTTGTAATAATATTTTTAAATATATGTAGAAAGATTACCATAGTTCAACATATGCATCACTCGCTTTGCAGATCTATTGTTTTCAGTTTTCTTTGGTATTAGTCCAAACGACTATTAATACAACACCGCCTTTGATTATGTGGAATGAGGCGAGGGAATATGAATATATCCATTAGTTTTGCTGTCCGAGTGGGGTGTCTCAGTGCGATCCATTCATTGTACATATTAATTACATCCGTTACAATATTTGAAAATGGCGCGCACTTCCGGCCAGAGCCCGAGCGCGTAGCCAAGACTGGGCTATAATGGCTGCTAATGTGGCTGATGTGATGCCAGGCGTTGTAAATTGGCATCATATGTATGATTGTGTATGTACGTATGTGAATGTGTATGTATATGTGTGTGTGTGTGTGTGTGTAAGTGCGTTGGTGACAATATTTTGCTGCGAATTATGACAGCTCTTTTGTCTGAGCGGGCCCATTAACAATTTAAAAAGTTATCTTGGCCGAGGTTTTGGTGACTCTGCTAACGGCTCAGCAAAGTGTTGCCAAATGGCTGTCATACTTTATATTGTCTTATGAGCTGCGTTCTTTGGCATGTCTTCGTCTCGGTCTTGGGGTTCGTCTTGGTCTTCGTCTTGGTCTCCGCCTTGGTCTTCGTGTTGGGCCTGGGTTTGCTCTTTGGTTTTGGCTTTGGTCTACGCTCTGAGTGTTGGTTGTGGCCAAGGCTAAGCAAAAATGCAAGCATGCCATGCCATGCCTTGAGTGCGTCTTATGCATAGTCATATAGTACTATATAACGAGTTGTTCCATGGCTGGGATCTCTGGCTTGGGGGTTGGGATGGTTGCTTGGCTTGGCTAATAAAAACTGGAATTCTATGAAAAATTGTTTCCTGTAGTTGTTGTTGTTGTTTATGTTGTTATTACTATTACTGGCCATATTGTTATGCCAAATATGCTGTTAATATCTTGCACATACTAATATTGCTTAGTGCATTTGCCTAGGGCTTTAGTGACAGCAGCAACAGCAACAGCTGCTTCCATTTGTTGGCGCTTTAAAGCAACAAATTGTACATTTTAATTATATAAGAAATATGAACATGATGATAAATATGTAGATGAATGTGAATGTTAATGCGAATGCTTGTACAAATGCTTTTGGGCTGTTGTTGTTCCCACAAAGACACAACTTTTTAATTAAAGTCAAAGCGAAAAGCAAAGGCGTTTGCTCCAGCGACAACAGCCAAAAGCAACAACCAACAATTTTGGTGAAATGTGCTAAATTACATTTCCCACATATCACATATGCGAATACGTATCCTTTTTTAATCATTCGCTAAAGCAGCGCAAAAAATTGTACAAAAAATCTAAAGAAAGGCAAAAAATCTGGCACAAGTGTCGCTGTCGTCTGACGCAGTTTCGCTTATCAAAAAGTATTTCAAATAAATGGAAAAAAAGAAGCAACAAAATGTATGATTGCTCTGTGGTTCTCTATCCAAACAGACGGTCTGATTGAATGAAACTGCAAAATGGGGGGGTTTAGTGACTAGTCGGCTGCTACTGATAAGCCCGAAAAAAAAAGTGACGGGCAGTGCTTGGCACTTGGCGACGCCCTGGTCAGTGAGACAGAGATTCTAGTTTAGCTGTGTGTCGTTTAGATTGCTGCGCACTTTGGGTTTCGCTTTAAAGTTGCCGCACGTCACAGCAGCAGGCACACCAGAACAGTCGGCCGCGCTCGACAGCAAGGAACAGTAGACTTGATCTTTGAAAAACTTCAACATTCAAGCGTGAATAAAATATAATATAAACTGTAAATGTGCAGGTAGATTAATTCCATGTTGAGATGGAATAATTTGCATATCTTTTCAATAATGTACATAAATTTATTATTATTTAAATCAAGTCGTATCAGATGACGAGGTGGCCGAGTGGTTAAGGCGTTGGACTGCTAATCCAATGTGCTCTGCACGCGTGGGTTCGAGTCCCATCCTCGTCGACGTCCCGTGTAGGGATAATTTTTTTTTAACATTTTTTAAACTATTCTAAATTAAATTTGGTGGGGATACATAAATGTGTGAACCAATTTATATCCTATATAACCCCTTTTTCTTAGTTTAAAAAATTTGATACTTTGTAAAGGGTTTATATAAAGCTTACTTTTATTAAATACCGTTTTTCGCAGTTGTGACGTTACAATTGAATTAAAACAGATTGTGATAATTGTTTCTGTGTACACTAGGGTGTAGATCAGATATGCCAACGAGCGAGCTTAGCATTATCGACCTATTAAGCTGATCTATGAGAGATTATATAAACATCTACTTTATGCGCTTATTAAATGTTTATAGTTTCATGAACTGCATGGACCTTCTGATTGTTTTAATTAAGTGGTATAAATAAATGCTAAGAAATTGTTTTTCTTTATTTTTTTTTATCGCAAAGTCAGAGGCCTTTTGAGTCAGCCTGGCGGCATATTCAGCGTGCATCACGCATTGCGTTGCACTGCGTTTCATTGCGTTGCATTGCGTCTGCATTTGGTGTTATCTGCGAAGTTGTTGGTTTCCTGCGGAAGCTGTGTGCACCCCCACCGTGCATATAATATATATAGTAGTTCATTCGACTTGCATTTATCAATTTCACAATTCAAGACAGATTTATCAGCCAGCATAATATTATCGTGCTGCGGTCAGCCGCGAAAAAAAACGCGCAACAATTAAAAAGCATTTTTCAATTGGGCGCAAAAAAAAAACCCAGAAATCGTTTGTCTATAAGGGGCATGTGTGTGTGTGTGTGAGTGAGTGAGTATTTTTGTGTGGGCAACAAAAAACAAAGCCACACATCAACAAGCAACGGTGTTCGTCAGCTTTTTTTCAGCCTTTTTTTGGTACGTCGACAATTTGCCAATGGCTGTCAATATTTTGTGCCAGTTGGCCAAAAACCAAAAAAAAAGAAACCGTGAGCATACTTTTCAGCTAGGTGTATGTGTGTTCGAGTGTGTGTGTGTGTGGTTTGGTGCTCAATTATGCAACAATTGAAAAATTACTACGTGTATAACACAATTTTTTATAGGCAATTTTTTGTAGCTCTCGTTTTGGTTTGCTTTATAGAAGGGTTGCCTTATGCTGGGCTTAGCTGCATCCCTTTTGGTATGAAATGACAACAGGTTTTAAATTTGTCACCACAACAAACAGTGGCAAAAACAATAAGAGGAACAGCAACAACAACAATTACATTGCTGTGCATGACAATCGCCAAATGAAGCACAAATTTAATTACGCAATTTTATTGGATTAACAACAAAAACTTGACTGAGGGCAGCTTGGCCTGCCTGCGTCATGGTGCATGAAAACAAATTTAAATAAGCCACATGCACACTCACACTCAGGCACACACACACACACACACACACACTCACACACACACACATTTGGATATATACATGCCAGGCAGCTGCAGGGCTCCAAAACCCCCCAAAGATTGTGCCATCTTTACGGCTTCTAGTCGCGTAGGTGAGCCGTAAATTTACGCGCCATTGTTGCCTCCTCCTGCTCCTGGTTCTCCTCCTCGACGGCTCGTTGTTGACGCCAATGTCGACTGTTGTGCTGGCCACATGGTTGTTCGGTGGCACGTTGGTATGGTCGAGTGGTGGCATGGTGTGCTGGGGTCAGCGGTGTTATCTTCCTTTTTTGGCCTTTCACTTATGCAAACGAAACATTTGAAAAATATGTTGGCAGGATAAACAGAATGGCAACAAAGTGCAGCTGATGCCATAGTCTACAAAAAGGCAGCAGCTTCCAGTAGTCCAGCTCCAGCAGCACCCGGCTCTGACTCCATTCACACTGACATTTTAATGAGTATACAACGTGCAGCGTGCAACGTGCAACGTGCGGCAAGCAGATGCAGATGCAAAGCCTTGTTAAATTCATTAGTAAAATGTTGCACCTCAACGAACAGCGCAGCCAAATGCGGAAACAACACTCGAAGAGAGAGAGAAAGAGAGAGAGGGAGAGGAGGAGCATGCTATGTAAGTGCCACACGTTTGGCATCATGTTGCCGCACACGAAATTAAAACCCCACACTACCCCGTACACACGCACACAGACACACAATCTGTGGCACAACATGACATGATACCGATACTAAACTGACACTTTGACATGGACTTAACCCTAAAAACGCTTTGTTGGCTTTATTGGTGTCGGTTGCCTCTGTTTACCGTGCTCCCAGACCAAAGACCAAAGACCAGAGATCAGAGTGCAATAGCACGGCGAAGGGTGGTATGGTGTTTTTTTTTTTTTTTGGGAGCCTTGTTGGTAGACAGGGGCGATAGGCAGACAGCCAGAGCCCTGTAACATGTGTTTGCTTTGGTTGGGGGTAAAAGGTATAGCTGCCACTTGATTTTTGCACTAATTTACGTGGATTAAGGGGTTTAGCGTGCCCGGTGTGCACATGACCTGGGTATTATGTTTAAATACCTTTTAATTGACAATTTGTGTAGAGCATTTGATGGTTCATTTTGTTTAATTATCTACCTTTAACAAATACACAATGACTATCATTCATCGTACACGTGTTTATAAGCTATAGTGATTCATTAGCTTCAGTCGAGCGGGACTGTAGATTAATTAAGCTAGACATGAGGGATCGGCAGTAGTTAATATTATAGAACTTATACCTATCCAACCTTCACCTTTTCAGACCATACCTCATTCTATAAGCACGAAATAAATTGTAGTTTAAATAACTAAATTAAAGAAGTTTGCACTACGTCGATACATTTGTAATATTATTCGATCTATTCCTTAACCTTAAACCAGTTTAAACATTCTTTGAATAAACTTTAACTAAATTGAGTTGAATACGCAAACTTTAGCGCTCTTTGCTCATTCTGTAGCTGCAGGTAAGCTCAGACTCATTCGTATGCCACAAGTTGTAGAGAACTTTTAATTTTTGCTAACCATCATATCGATTCGCATCTGAGTGAGCACTCTATCTATCTGGTCCTGCCGGGACGACCTCAACAAGCTCACAAGTCAACCACACTCAGTCGTATTTAGTTCTGCAGATGGAAGAAATGCTTCACTGTAAGCTTGACTATGATTTACCCTATGTACACAAATATTTCTTCAATTAAAGTTATTTAAATTAGTCAGTTAGTTCAAGCGACGAGGTGGCCGAGTGGTTAAGGCGTTGGACTGCTAATCCAATGTGCTCTGCACGCGTGGGTTCGAGTCCCATCCTCGTCGAAGTATTGTTTTTTGTTGCATACAAATTATTAATATTTTAAAAATCTTTTAAAAAATATTAGTTTATTTTATTCTTCAAAGTGGTACTAAAATATTAAGGATGAATGATTTAATATTATTATTGTTAGAGGGTAAAAGATTAAAACCATGTTCATACCATTGCTTTATTTTCAATGTTTACAGGGTATAACAAATGTTGGCAAAAAGCGCTTAAATCAGCGTGTTTTTCTGCTATTACTCAACACTGGAAAAGTTTCTGGCAGGAGCTAAGGACAAGGCGGTTTGGCGATTGTGTGTGGTTCGGTGCGGTTGGGTGGGTCGAGCTTAAGTCGCCGCACGGTGCAAGCGACGCTAAAAGTCGCCGTCTAATTGAACCCAACAGATATTTTCAATTAGCAGCAAAACATTTGTGCGCTAAAAAAGTTTTATTCAATTTTTATTTTATTTTCATTTTTTTCTCACTTTTTTTCGTAATTTTTTTGCTGTTTTTTGGCCGTTTTTTGTTTTTGTTGTTGTTGTTGGTGGTACCTTGAGGGAAATTCCTGCGGGGCGAACACGTCTGGACATTGGCGGCCAATAAAAAAGGCACCTTAGTGAACAAAACTTTGGATAAAAGCAAGCGAAAAACTTTTAATGGCATTAAAAAAAAACGAACACACACAGATCGAGACGCTTTAAGTTTTTCACTGTGCATTTGACACGAAAAGGTGGCTAAGAGTACTCGCTCTTGGCCATTTAATTTGTTGGCCAAGTCTGGTGCAAACAATTTGCGAGTAAAACTTAAATCATATTCAATATTTTTAGGCATTGCGTAAATTTAATTGATAAAAGTGTCGCACTCATTTTGCGTCAACTACAAAATGCTAATAAGAATCAAATGCGGATTTCTGTTAAAGACGAATAGCGAATGCACTTTTTATGGGTATTCAATAAATACTCATTATAAGCCTATATAATTTTAAAGTTTTTAATAAAGGACGATATATGTGAATATTTATTTTTGAAACTAATAAATTTAAAAAAATGCTAACATTAATCTATATTTTAGCAAACTTTAAAAAACGTGTTAGATGCATGTCCTTCTTTAACATTTAAATTATTATTATTTAAATATTTCTACAAACAACCAAATATTTTGAAATATATTTGAATTATTTATAAGACCAACTATATCTTTATTTATAATTTGTCTTATAAATTATTGCAGATGCAGTTTACTCAAATAACTATCAACTACTCTACTCAAAGGAATGTAGCTTTATAGAGGGAATTCATACATTTTTTTAGGATTATACTAGTATTTATTTGAAATATATTTATTTATGATTAAGCACCCTATGCAACATTGTACATATAAAAGTTGTGGTACCCTTCTCCTGAGTGTATAAAATGCAAATGAAAATGTGCGCTGCGTGCCTGACGAGGCGACCAAAAATGGCTGCAAAATGCCGAAAATCTACTACTTGAGATAAGCGTCGAGTTCAAACAAACTAATTCAAAGTGCGTGCGTGTGGCATGACGCACAATGTGCGGCACTCTGTTGCACAGTTGCACAGTTGCACAGTTTTGCCAACTAAATGTATGTTTGTGTGTGTGTGAGTGTGTGCCTTGCCACAAAGCATGCAACACAAATCAGCGCATAATGGCAGTGGTCCATGGCAGTGTTTGCCCATGGAGCACAGGATACAAGTGCGTAGGTCCTGGCGCAGACTCAGACCCAAGGATCACAGAGAGTCTGTGTAACAGGACCACGCATTTCAATAATTCTAATTAATTTATTAACGTTTATCAGCAGCGATAAATTTGCAAGGCAAAATGCACAGATACAGACCCACACACATAGTGAGTGTATGAAAAGGAGGAAGGATACATGGGGGATAAATGTGTGGACGCCTTGGAGCGAGACAGATGAATTGTCTGTTTAGCATTTAGAGCCAACTCTTTGCCGTGTGTAGAATTCAGGGTATCCCTTGGCCAAACCTTTTATTGCCACAGACTCTGAATCCGTTCATCTCCCGTTCTAGCAACTCTCAAGCTGAAATAGTTCTAAAGATGTGTATCAGATGATAAGTTTCGAGCTCATTCACAGCCATAAATGAAATGAGAAACTTTTGCAAAAAGTCTAGGCCTACATGTACCATATATGTACATTGAGACTATCGTAAATAAGCCTAGCTAGAGCAGGCGTTGATTTTAAAACATGGCCCATTGATAAGCTGGAGAAAGAGGCGAATACTCTGAGGCTAAGCAAAATCGCTGAGGTGGCAAGAAGGCAAAAATAAAAAAAAAAAAAGACGGTCGAGAGATTGTCAAAGACAACTCGGCGGCTTTTTGCTTCAGCTCCATTTGTTTTGTTTTTTTGGTGTTCTTTTTTTATTGTAAATGCTAAATGACTTTTGTTTCTTCTGGCCCAAATGAAAGTGTTACAATTTATTGACGCATTTAGATCAAAACTAAAAATTGTTCTCGATTTGCGCAGCAAAAATTTAACGCTGACTCGACAGCTCGGTAGCTCTATAGCTCGAGGAGCAGCAGCATCCCTTAACTTATGCGTTACGTTAGTGCTCCACCCACAAAGCCACGCCCACAGCCCAGTCAGTATTCATGGCTTCATGACCGGCGGCCAAACAAATCCCAGCGTGGGCAAACACACAGTAAGGAAACGGAACCCAACGCAACGGAACGTGGATGTAGCTGAGATACCTTTAATGCATTTTGCTTATATTGAAAAGCACTTAAAATTGGCAAGGCAAATGGGTGGGAGGCGGTAGGAGGGCGGTGGGCGGTGGGCGGTGTGCAGCATGCGAAAATATGAAAATCATAAAAACTGTATATATTGTATGAGGGGGTCAGACAAGGACTGTACTCTACTCCGGTCTGACGATCTGAGGGTCTGACGGTGTTGGCTGCTTATTTTATTATTATTATTTTACAGGGAATTATCTCATTTGAATGGAGTTCGGGCTGCTGCACACTCCGTCCACTCTGGGTTCTACACACCCTACCCTCCGCTTTGTGTGTAATGTGTGCGTAATAACATAATATCCTTAAGATATTTTAATATTGCCTGCCGCTGCATATTGAACTGCGGCGAGCTCTTTGCTTCTCCCATTTGCCCATTTTCTGTTCTGTTTATACTGGATCGCTGCTCAGCTATCCACTTATATCCTGGCTGCCTGGCCGCATTTCAACATATTTGACTTGGCTTGGTGCTCTGTCTGTTTATCCCTCATCCCTTCCAGCGCCCTCTTTAACAATACCTTTGTGCATCGTAAAATAATTGCCGCGAGGCATCTATAATATTCTGTATGCTTGCAATTTGCTTAGCAGGATTCTAAGCAGAGTTCCGTTTAAAACGGATGTATGCAGACTGAAAATATTTTCAAACTTTTTCAAGAGTTTAGAAATCAATACGGTTTTAAACAAGGTGCATGCTGAAATTAGATTATGGGGATACGGAAAAACAAACGATAATGTGAACTACAAATTAAAAGCAGTTGATTTAAAAAACATCAAAAACACCCTTTCCCTAGTTTAAGATAAATAAATTCATGTTTATGAGAGAATTATAATATAATTAATATATAATTTACTATACAACTATTTTTAATATTTTGAAAACATTCGCCTTGATGTTTTTCTTACCACCTTTAAATTTACAAAAAGTTATAACAATTCGAAAATAATTTGAATATAAAATATTAAAGTGAATATTATTTATATACATGGTGATCTTAATTCAATCTTTTCTAAGTTTTGTCCTTATTTTGTAATGATATTCAATCATAATTATTTACAAGTATAAAACATTAAACACACTTCCAACAAGCATAAATAGATGTCCATAAAAGTCATTGGAAACACTTTATACAGTACAACAAAAAAGAAATAGCAAAGATTTTAGTTTCATTACAATAAGAGTACTCACACTCACACTATCATATTCACTATTTGTGGGCTCTGGGCTCTCACATACTCATGAGCATACTCGCATATCAATAATGTGCTTCGAGTTGTTGTTTTTGTGTTTAATAAGTCGCTCAACTTTGGGTCTCCGCCATATGCGAGAGCCATTTAATGTTGAGCTCATAAATAAAATGGTTCATTCGGTGTTTTTGTTGTTAGTCAAAGCGTCTGCGGTGACATTATTAAAGAGAGAAGGAGAGAGGATATAGTGGAGTAGAGTAGAGTTGAGTTCGATGTGCGCCGAGGCAACATACTGTGTACGTACAGTACATAGTCTCAGGCACTCGAGTTATTGACAAGTTTATGTGCTTAATCCTTCCATAAAGAGCACCATTAAAATGCCAACAAAAGGTACTTTATATGAAAATTTTCCTCGCTCTGTCACTTTTATCGTCAAGTCGCCGTCTCTGCCGTTCATATTTCAATAAACGCACCGAAATTTGAATGTCTCTGGTGCGAGTGCTTCATAAGACAATCGTCAATTATGTGCGTATCGGATGGCATACGAACTAAGTGGTAAACAGTACGGCATGAACGGGAAGGGAATGTGGAGACGTTATGTCGATATAGAACTGTATTTGGAATTTTTGGGAATTTTTATGACAGTATAAAATTTAGAAAATATAATAAGATCTAGAGACAGTATTGGTAAATTTTAATTCTGAATTGAAGAATGAATGACCTGTAATTAAATAATTAAAATCATCGGCTGAGACCCGAAAGATAACGAATTTTAAATATTATATTGTAGATTATAATTACAATTGAAGGATCTTAACCAATATGTTCCGAATAAAAAGTAAATATATTATATTATCTATGGATTCAAACAAAAATTGTCCTTTTATTCAAATAGTGTATACGATCTGTTGTTATAATTTTCCCTCATTGTAAACCGGGTATAAACCCATAAGTCGATCTGCTATTTACAGTCAAACTCACGAATTTGTAATAAAAATATTTTGCGTTTGCCAAACGTGTGGCAAGTGCAGTCAAAGTCAATTCCACGGAAAGTTCTCCCAAATGAGAGGCAGGCCTTAATTTGAGAACCGTATTTAAGGGTATCTCAGCATATAAACTGGAGCACTGAAATGCCATGTGGCTGTTCAAGTTACTACATGTGTTCCGTATATTTTATATGTGTATGTATGTTTTTTATTTATTTTTTCTCTTTTTTTTTTGGGAAAAATTCGGAAGCTTAGTTTAGTGTTGGACTGTTGCAATGACTTGTCGTTGGGCATATTTAAACGATTTCACATTTCTTAATGATTTTGACAGCTGAATGATGTTTCATTTGCCTCGCAAGTAGAGGGGGCTTTTTAGGGCAACCACATTTTGTTTAATTTTTACACAATTCGCCTCAAGTGTTGGCTTTTAGTTAATGCCAGTCATAAGGCAGCGATTCTTGCCAACGGGGTGCTGAAGGGGATGGCGGATGCAGATGTTGCTCTCGTTTTTTTGAAAACTTTACGAGCAACGTTCGATTTTTTTGGGGTAAACGGAGAACCGAAAACGAAAATATGGAAAGAAATATGTATTTCTTTATCGTAGAGACAATGAGTCAGACTTAACATGACTTATGGCTCCAATTGATGCACATTTAATTAGCTATGTCTGTCTTAAATGAAAGAAAGGCTTCATTAATAGCAACCTGAGCTGTACACGAAATTTGGATGGGACAGGGAGTATTCTTTTGGGTACTCTTACTGTTATGCTGCATGTCAAATGCTGATGGAGAATGCTTTTAATTTTAATACTAATACATCATAATGCGTCAGGCATGAGCCAAAGTCAACACCCCGCAAGGTGCGTGCAGCCCTATACCACATTAAGCCAACTATGCAACCGTGTGTGTGTGTGTGTGTGATAAGTCTCGGAAAGCACAAAAACACACGTACAAATTTCACAACAGTTGGTCCTAGGCAAGTTTTAGTTCACCCTCGTTCAGTGTAGAGGAAAACTGGTGCAAAAATCAAGCCAGAGGCATTGTAGTGGTGCTGCTGCAGCAGCCTTGTGGTGGTTGCAGCAACGCCAAGGTGAAAGCCGCTTAAGGTACAATACTCCATATACTGTATGTGTATATGTATATATGGTATAACAGGGGGGTGGCAGCTGAAATACTGAAATGCTGAATACTGAAATTTTGATGCCATTGTTAGAGTTCAACATGTGCGCGATTGGATTAAGTGGCAGCGGCCCCGATTCAAGGACAATCAACTGCACAGCGTGCCTCGTGCCACGTGGTATATGTGTGTGATTGTCTGATGGTGTGTGTTAGTGTGTGTGTGTGTGACAAGTGGGCTGTGAGGATTTAGAACGTCACCTTCTGTCCAATTTGAAGCTAGACCGCGTAACAGAAATCCATTAAGGTGACCATTTTATTTTGCTACATTAACAGCAATGAGGGTTAAATGCACGTCTTTAGACATCTGCTGCGATTCGAACAGTTCACAATATATTCACAACGGTTACACATTTTTATGGCTTACTTAACAAAAGTGTTAATTGCTAAATGGCAAATAAGTCTCAAATGCAGTCAACTGAAATGGTCACTGGATTTTAAAATACACATATAAAAGTTAATGTGCGCAACGTCGAGACGTTTTACTTTTATACTTTACACTTATTTAAAATTCATTTTATTCTGACTAGAAACGAGTGTATCCTACAGTATACTTTACTATATATCATATATAGGAATTTTTTATAATTGGTTTGATATCTCATTATTCTAAGAAACTAAGCATTTTTTTAGAACAATAATCGTATGTTTATTTCAGAAGATATATAAATGGGGACAGGTATCCAAAGTTTACATCAACTCTGGTCCAGATGTGCACCTCTGTTCCAAAGCAGAACGTTCTAGATTGAAATTCACGCCAGTGATGGCTAACTTTAGAGCAAAAATACTAAATTCCCACGAAAATACTAAATACAGCACCCATACGGTCAGGCTTTATCTTTACTGTTGGAAATTTAAACTTTTACTTGTAACTTTAAATTACTTCGAGTTTCTTTAATAACTCAAATTGATTACATTAAAGAGAATTAATTATTATAATTTAATTTTTATAATTTAATTTATTTTATTTATATATATAACATATACTATGGTATATATAATATATGGAGTTTTTAAAAATTTTCGGAGCATTGAAAAGTACTTAAAAAGAAATATTTAGCACTCTTAAAGTAATTTTTATAATTATTGTGTAATTTACAAAAGCGTAACTGCAAAATTAGAGTTAATTTCTATTCTGTACTATATACGTTTTTGTCGTGTACGTATGCTAATACAAGTCTAGGCAGCTGGCGTTCAACTGAGCTGGAGAAATCCTTAGGACACAGCTGCTTAGAAGATGAACCGAAGGAGACTGGAAAGACGCCCACGTGCGTGGCATGCAAGGAATTTCCAATCAATTTTAATTGGCACGCCATCAATAAGAGGACAACACAAGCGAGAGAATAGAAAGTGTGAGGGAGAGTGAGGGAAAGCGAGGGGGGAATGCATATCAAGATTTTCGATTTCGTAGTGATTTTAAGATTTCCATTGAACTTGTGCTGCACACACAGACACACACACACACACACACACACACACACGCTGTAAAAGGCAAATATTCCAAAAATGTTTGTGCATAATTTTAATTAGAGCATTTTTCTATTTTGCGCAATTTATCTTGTCGCCTAGGCATATATACATATATGTGTATGTTCTGTCTATCTGTGAGTATGCTCCTTAGTATTTCTAGTATTCGATAAGTATTTTATTTTTAAATGCGTGTGTGGCAAACGCTTCAAGTGTCAGCGTGGCATGCCGCTTTTAACTGGCAATGAGTGTCAGCTCATTGCAATAAATTATTTTAAATGAGCATATCGACTGCTCTTACTGCGAGTATGAATGTGTTTGAATGTTCGAATGTTCGGATGTTTGAATGTACGTCTGGTGTGGGTGCCCCTTCGTTTAGAACACTTGTAGTATATACCTCATGCTCACATGTGATTGGTGTGCTAGTATTTGAAGCATTTTTACGACCACTCACACTTGCACTCACATTCACTCTCACTCTCTATCTCCTCGCATTGTCACTGTTACTGCAGTTGCCCTTCGACCTCGACTATGTGCTGGCCCTAAGACCTTAAGCCGTAGCCAGCTACGGTTAGAGCATACAAAATTTATAGTTGCTCAAAGCGAAGCACAGATAAATCTTTCAGCCACGTCAAACAGCGAGCCAATCAAAAACTTGTCTTGTGGCCCGGCTCATTTAAATGCTCTTTGGGGCCTGCACAACAAACTCATTTAAGTTTTCTGCACACAGACACACACAGCAACAGCATCATCATCAACAACAACATCATCTACAACAACAACATTATGCACACAGGATTTGCAGTGTAGATAGGTAAAAAGGATAACGTTTGCTGTAGAGTCCAAAAATTGCCGCTAAGGGATTGGCAGCGCCAACTTTTTGGCCAAACCGTTGTCGGCTTAATTGCCAAGTGTCCTTGGCCAAGTGCAAAAGGGGCGCCTTAATTGCTGACTGCCTCTCAGTTCTCCTCCTTCTCTGCTACAGCAGTGGCCATGGTCATGGCAATGGTCAGTTTGTGGACCTTCTGCCTGGGCCAGGCTGAAATGTTTAATTGCCATTTAGTCCTTTTTAATGGACTCCACTGTACTCGAGTCTCTACTGTGACTAGAGTCTCTACTCTACTTGCTCGAAGCCCCGCACAGACTTGCTTCTGTTCCGTACTGTTCTCTAATGGCCACGTCTAGATTTGTGGATACCTCCTGGTCGTCCTGTCGATACATTATCTCTCATAAGAGGGGGCTCTCATACTCATGCTATCTCTGCTGGTTTCGTTCAGTGTCCTGCCTTTAGATAAACTTGCAAATGTTAGCATTTTAATAGCCCAAAAACCCAGCGACCACTGGAGACGCAACGCATTTTTGACTTAATATGCCACTGCCACAACACGGTTATCTCTGCATCAGGTCCGACCCTTCCTTGCTGAAATCCGACCTCTTACTCTCTCTCGACCTTACTGGATTGTGCTCATGTTGCATAAATTTTTGGGCGAATTGCCGTAGTTGTTGCTACTGCTGATAAGACGTCGTCGATAGCATGACAATTAGCCACAACTACATATAGATTGTAAACGTATATATATATCTATATATGTATATATATGTATACAAGATAGTGTGTCCTGTTGTCCTGCCTGGGGTTGAATTTAATTGTTTCTTGGGCTAACGTTGAAAGCGACAATGCAATTTAATTTGATAGGCCACTTGTTCTCTAAATAAACTTAAATATAAATATTACCACACTGAGAGAAATCAATATGGTACAGACACACTCATATTATAAGCATATAGATCCTTTATACAATCTTAAAATCCATATCAATAGTTAATATTAATCTATAAACTTGAGCAGCCTTTTGTTGCTTTGCTCTTACATTTAATGAGAAAAAAACGTACCAAAAAAAAAAAAATACTTTATTAAATTATGAAGCTGAGTGGGTGTTGCTCCGCCCACTGGGCATGACTTGCGCTTGACATAAACATAAACTTTGTGCCTTTTGTGCTGCGCTGCGAGGGTTTGAGTAAGGGTAAGTTTCCTGCCGGCTATGTAATGTATCCTCGCCGTTGGCTAAGCATCACCAGCAGCAGCAGAAGCAGCATAAAACATAACAAAAAACACCTTTAATATTTTCATTATGAAGTCATTCAGCGCGATTATGAACGCGTGACCCCCGAGGCGTCTAACAGCGTCCAAAAGCACAGGGATACAACAACGCCCGACGTCCTAATGAACAACAGGACAACACTTCAGTATAACTCTGGTTGTTGTTGTTGTTGGTGTTGATGGTGATGAAAGTGGCTCAGAATGCGGGCAGCAATGCTCTGCTGAGGTAAATTACAATTTTGTTTATAAGTGCCAGTCGCCCTGGAGGGTCCACTATACCGCTACAGCACTGTACCACTGTGTCCTGAGTCCTCTGTCCTGTGTCCAAGTGCAGCTGTACCTAATAATCATAATAATTGCGCCATGGGCGTCGACATCGTCGTCAACTTTTGCCAGACGCCAACAACAATTGCTTATAAAGTGCGTGTGACACATTAACGAAAAAAACGAAAAAAAGAAAAAAAATGTAAAAAAAAAAATGGGAAAATAGCAAGAAAATACAGAATGCGCGGAAAAGTGCTAAAGAAAAAGGCAAATAAATGACGGGGCCAGTGGGTAAACTTCAAAAGAAATAAAAGCAAGTAAATTGAAGAAACGAAAAGTCCTTTAATGCCGTGAATTTTACGCGGGATTTCTATAAAGTGCATTGCCCAACAAAAATAAAAAATAAAAAAAAAATAAAAAATAAAAAAAAAACCAACAAATGTTCGGAATGGTGTGAGGCGCAGAAAGAATTCCTGCCGTGGACTGCGGTTTGGCACAGAAGAAAATTGAAAATGTTCGTGCGTAAATTGACTTTGGAGAAGAACGTGGACATGGGCAAATCAGCCTAAGCAGAAATGCTTAAATGGTAACAAGCCAAAGCTCAATTCGGTTCACCTCATGTCCGGGCAGCCACTTTTTCAAATTGAATTTCGTTTCGAGTGCTGCTGGAAGCAAATTAAAAAGAAATTAAGCCAATTTGCCTGTGAACAGGACCACGAGCAGGATGTGCGGCTCAATTTCAGCTCCAAGTGCCTTGTGTTGTGTGTGGCTCGTAAATCTTTGGCCCATAAATACCAGGAGCTTCACTTGGAGGTCCAATCTTGAACTTACAGCTCGATTCGCTTGGCCGGCAACGTCTTCATTTCGGCGTGAAATTCTTTAATCTCATTCAATTCAATTAGTTCGAGTTGACTAGTTAATGCCGCGCTAAAAGTCCGCGATTGTCCTTTCTTTTTGTTGTTTTTTGTTTTTGTTGCTTTGCCAGCTGCCCACTTAGGTATGTCCCCTTCTTTGCCCATGTTATGCCTCTTCCATTCACGTCGTACTCCTTAATCCTGATCGTTCATGTCGTTGTGGGTCCTATGCCTCCTTCTGTTTTGTCACTGCGCATTAACTTTTGCGATTTATGGGTCATTTAAGAGCCAGGCGCGAGTAGCCCATGCATTTGTTTTAAATTCTATCAGGCAATAATTAAAAGATTACAATATAGTAGAGGAATACTAATTTCCACTTTAAAAATTACCTCATACGTAAATCTTTTAAAAATTTTGTTGTTGTCATAGTAGTTAAATTATTTATTTAGTTATTTCTCATTTAATAATTTTTAAATAAATTAAGTTATGTTGCCATATGTAATTGGTAGGATATAATTCGAATTTAAACATTATTAATTCTATTACAAAATATCCAACAGTAGGGACTGGCCCGACAGTAGGGACCCTGTGTTTCGTATTTTTCGAACATTATAGTATTTTTGGGGCAGAATAGTATTTTTGGAGTAATATGGTTTTTCGGTGCAGTATAGTATAATATTTTCGGTGT
>JBANCZ010000654.1:0-31316 GCA_037040025.1 Sphaerogastrella javana | reverse complement strand
CATGCTGACCGATAAAATGCAGCAGCAACAATGCGCAGCAATGAAACAAAAGCAACAAGAAATGAACAAACGTCAGCATATGCATATAAGCAATAAAGCACATACACACAAGCGCACACACACACACACACACACACTCTATATAAATTGTGCAAAAAAAAATGAAATAAAATTATAAAATAAAATGCAGCAAGAGTTCAATACACTCAGCTATACACACACACAAGCAAACAAACACCTACACACACACACCTGCATGACACACGCATAAACACGCGCGCGCAACAGAAGCAACAACAACAACAACAACAACAGCAGCAACAGCAACAGTAGCAGTTTTTGTAGTTGTTTGCGCTGTTTGTATAAATTTAATAATATTTACGTTTTATTTATAATGAACTTGAAATAAAGTGTAAGCATTTGCACCGTGGTGCACACCCAAGCAAAATGATAGCCAAATAGCATGTGCATAGGCATTTGTGTAAATGTGTGTGTGTTATACACTCAAGTATAACGCACAGTGGGCTCAGTTAGTAGTTCAAGTAGACAAGAAAGAAAGCTAAAGAAATAAATAAATATATAATATTAAAATATGAAGAATATTGCAAGGAGCTCGAAAATGAAAAATTTAAAAAAGGATTTACAATTGGATAAAAATTTCAAAGAATATATGTGATTTCAAAAATGAAACAAAAAAAAAAAAAAAAAAAAACGGTAATAAGGTAATACAGTGTAATATTTTCAAAATTCTGTTTAAATGTGTAATGTCTTACCAGTTTCATATTTTTAGTATAAAACATAAACTCGCACGATTTGTTGTCTACGAGTTATTTAAGAAAAATTAAAAATTAAAATTAATTCTTCAATTGTGAACTTACCCACATAAATATGTACATTTATATAGGGTCTTTCAAATAGGGCGGGTTGATAGTCAACATACAAGGCGGTCGAGAAAACACTTTGCTCACCCGTCACTGTTCAAATATCCTTTATATGTATTTGTATAAGATCTATTTAATTTTTAAAAATAGCCGTTTTTTACTTAATTAAAATATTCGTTAATTGTTAAATAATTCACGAACTTGTAAAACTATCATTGTCTATGTCATTTTTGCATATTATTTCATTTAAAGCAAAAGCATTACCAAAAGTTTCAATTTGAATTCCATTTGTATAATTTCCATGCGTTTTTCGTACAAGCGTGCACCACTGTGATTAGACGCCCCCGCGCTGCACAGTGGCGCTAAGCAGTGGCAGCGGCAACAGAAGCAGCAAAACCAGCAACAACAACAATAACAATAACAATAGTAACGGTAACAGCGCGTGTGCCAATGCGTGTTAAATAAACATTAACAGAAACGGCAGCAACAACAACTACAACAACAACAACAACAGTAGCATAAGTGCAGTTTTGTTGTTGTTGTTTTAACATTCAGTTTTGTTGCTGTTGCTTTTGTTTTTGCTTGAATTTCGCTTTTCAATTCGCTGGCATTCAATGAGACCGAAAGTGATAAACCGCTAAAGGTAAAAGAATGACAATAACAATTACAACAACAACAACAATAACAGTAACAGCAAGAGGAGCAACAACAATAACAATAACAGCGGCAACAATAACAGCAACAACAATAACAGCGGCAACAATAACAGCAACAACAATAACAGCAGCAACAACAACAGCAGCAACAACAACAGCAGCAACAACACAACAGCAAGCATAACATAATTAACACTGCAAATAATAACAACAATGAGCGGGCGACATTAACATTTAATTGCCAGCATTTAGTCTGCATTTAACTTTGCATAAAACAAATGGCAACAACAACAATAATAACAACAACAACAATAGCAGCAACAAAGCCAAACTCACACACACACACACACACACACAAACACGCAGACTTGCTGTCTCGCTCGCACTTGCCTCGCTACTGTTGCTCTTCTTTGCGTCTTTTGCTCTCGTTTAACATGGCATTAACATTAACATGCCCTCGCGTTAACATTAACATAGCCTCTGTTTTCATAGATGCCATCACTGTGTCCGTCTCGCTCGCACGCACGCACGCATGCGGCATTTGTGGATTTGCCCTTTGTGGAATGCATAAAATGCACTTTCGTTGCGCGTATGCTAAATATTCTTGAAATCAAAAACAAAATACAATTAATTGTTACACTTTGCGTGCGCTCAAACTATTATTATTGTGTTTTCAACATGGTGATTGTTTGCTTTCCTCTTTTTATATGTAAGTGGATTTAATAAGCTCGCTGCGTTGACATGTCAAGGTGAGTAGGCGCTGTTAACATAAACACATACAGTGAGAGAGGGTGTGGGAGAGAGGGAGAATGAGATGGATATGCAATCATACCAACAAAATTCACACTGTGCAAATCATGCACACTCACAGAGGCAATAACAGCAACAACAACAAAAACAGTAACAGTAACGGCAGCAACAACAACAACAGTAACAGCAACAGCAACAGTAACAACATTAACATTTGTCCGTCATTGTTGCTGATAAACAACAATAATTGTGTGTTGAGTATCGTAAAACAATTGAAAATTGTGCTCGCGCCTCTTTTTTTATATACATATACATATCTATATATGTGTATGTATGTATGTGTATGTGTATATTTTTGTATATATTTTTGTTTTTATTTTGTTTAAACTTTGCACCACCCGCAACAAAAAGCGAAATGCTTAACACCTACACATACACACACACACACACACACACACATACAAATGCCGTTAGCATGCATGATTCACAGTTTACAGTTTTCGGCGAAATACCCCAAGTTCGTCGATGGTGATAGCTGTAAGGTTTAGTGAAGGGGGGGAGGGGGAGGGTCGGTCGTCGAAGAGGTGTTCGTGTTATACTTATAAAGTAAATAATAATGACAACATAGCATAAACCGTAAGTGTTATACGCTTATGCAAATATGCCGAAAACTGTGTATAACAGCAACAGCAACTAAAGCGAGGCTGTGCACCTAAGGAACAACAGAGATAGTGTTATATGCAGAAGTATAACAGACAAATTCAAGAATTATAGAGTAGAAATTTCAACATTATTGCGTATAATAGGTAAAGTTAGAGTGAAGCCTCCAAGTGGTGTACAACAGAGAAAATGTAATACGCAGAAGTATAACAAGGAAATGCAACAAGTGGAGTAGAAAGATATTATTGCGTATAACAGGTAATGTTAAAATGAAAGTGGTATACGAAGTGCACAGCTTTTAAACTTAGATGAGATTATACAGATATGCTATATGTTGCTGCTTAAATGAGTCGAAATTTATTGGAAACCATTACAATATCGATAGGCAGAGTACCTTTAGGCTTATAATTGGGTGCTCTGATACGGTGGAAGTGATGAAATGATTTCATCATACCGTAGACGTTATGAAAAACCCTTGCATATCGAAACTTTTGCGTTGGTCTCTATTGATCTATAGGGTTGCCTGCAGCACCGCCTAAGCGGGAATCGATAATTTGTAGAGTAAACAAATAGAAAAAAAAAGATACAGATAGAGAAAGAGAGATAAGGTTACCATTTAGCTATGAACCTTAGACTTCAAGATAAAATATGAACAGATATGACTAAGTGTGAGAATTTATCAGTTAAGTAATTAATATAAAACACATGCTAGATATATATAATCCATCATTGCATATATAGATACAGTTACAGGTACACATGCACATGCATACACATATATATCTTTAAATTATATATATATGTATATGTTATGATCATAACTTGCGCAACTGCCCTCATTTTCTTAGAGTTATTTATTTACTTATCGATATGTTCATGGAGGTGAGACGTATAATACGGTAGCTAAGCTCATTAGAAACCAATTGACTTCATGGGATAAACGACACCAGACACTGATACAAATCAAAACGGATGGACGGACGGACCGACGGATGGACGGACGGACCGATGGATGGACGGTCGTACGCTATATCTTATGTCTGAGCACAACTTTAGATCTTGTCTGAGCATAATTTGTGCGCGATTAGGTGTACGGCGCTCTGTCGGACAGGTAGCTGAGGTTAAATGATCTGGTCTGTCATCTCACTAAATACTTTATGGTTTGGCTCGCTTCCAGTCCAGTCGACTCCAGTCGAGTCGACACGAGTCGAGGTTTTCTGGGTCTGCTCTGCACCCTGTAGTCTGTGGTCTCTGGTCGGATCTGATGCTGATGCAATTTTCGAGAGGTAAATGTGACTCCCGGCTACAAACAAAAGTATGACAAGTGATAAAAAAAAATGAAAAAAGAAAATCCATAAATAAGTATTGCTATTTCCAGTTAAAGTCCATGATTCGTTGCGTTTGGTTTCTTTGGCATTTGTTTTTTTTTTTTACGGTATGCAGATAAGCGATACTTTTATGGGCAATGGTTAAGAAGAACCCCAGTTGAGGCGGGGCATTTACCACTAGGAAATACTAAAGTGTTTCATAGCTCTAGTATGCCATTACGTCAGCTGATTAAACAGTTGTTTAGACTTTCGTAGAATCTAAACATAAGCTTGAAACTCTTCTTATATAGTATATTTCGAAGATGTGTAAGACATTTGAAAGCTATATAACAACGATATCTATTATATTATTATCTGTTGTTATTATTATATATATTTTGTATGTTTATTGTCTTGACTTTAGGGATGCATAAATGTAGCTTTAAGAATTTTGCATTGATATTGCTCGATCCGAGTATATATGGTCGCAAGGAAGAAGTAGAATTGATAATACAGAGCATTGGTATTTCCAGTTAAACCTCATGATTCTCATTTATTTGTTGGGCGAATCGATAAGCGACCTCCACGAATTGTTAAGCTCTCTATGAACTACCGTGGCGTATGATGATGACGGTGCTAGGGGTAGGGTTGGGTGCGACGGGCGCGTTTTTCGTCAAGTGATCCGGTTGTATACGGAATCAGGCAATACATCATATTATGTACATGTTCTAGTTGTCGTTTGTACGATCTGATATTATGCATCATCATCATGGTCAATGAGTTTTGGTTTTGTAGTTATAACTATAGCTAAGGCCGTATAACAGTATCTGTATCTGGGCATGAATCAGACACCGACAAGTACAAGTGTATGGGGTCTTTCGTTTGTTCTCTCTCTTTCTATCAGCCTATCAATGCTCAACCAGAGTCGACGTCGTCATCCTCATCAGTAACGTTCATTGAATATAGAGCGAACTGCCCTGTTCCACCCAGTTTCTAAATGATAAGCAGCTGTTCCAGTATGCATGAGTATTGGTACTTGACGGTAGGGGGACCACGGTAACTTTGTAGACTCTGGAGAGTGTGTGCTCAGCTATAGTTCAGTTTCACCAGAAATCATTGTTTTACTCATTTTACAAGCAACTTTTCTATTAAACGATTTCATGCTTATTATCGCACTTCTTTCAAATTTGTGAAATTTAACGTAACACCCTTTCTGTTTTTTTGATCTCGATCTCAGTATTTACTAGTAAGAATAATACTATTAATAATGTAGTGCTGATATAGCTTTAAGGGGATCCCTTCAACATCACTAATGATCATTGAATACATATTGTATCTATGTATTGTATATTCTAGAAATGTATGAATAATCGATCGTATAATAATAATCATTGATCTATTTTTTATATATTTTGGGCTTTCAGAAAAAAAAAATAAACAAAGCAAATCAAGTTTGTCGTAAAAAAAGTCGAAAGAGTAAAATTCCATATCGTTCAGACAACACAAACCTTTGATGTTTATGTCGAGCATCATGTGCTGATCTATGCGTTTAGTACACATTTTCCCACAGTTTCATTGTCTCACCATACATACATATATACCATAAATATACATCCCTATATATATATATATATATATATGTATATATATATACATATTATTTGTTTGTATGGCCAGAGAGAAAGAGAGCATCATATCGCATTATCAGTCATAAAATTGCGTCGCTCTGTCAGATTTATCATATGCAAGACGATCGTCTCTGGCAGCTGGAGACTGCGATCGTCTGAGAACCTTAGCTGTATCTTCCTATCGAAGCCCCTAAACCCCTTGCCCCCACAACTAACTAAGATTGTGCCAAAAAAAAAAAAAAAAAATGAAAAAAAAATAAAAAAAAAAACGAAAAAAAAGTGAGAAATGAGAAGAAAACAAAAACGTTAACTATAGAAAACATTGCTCATTAGAGTTTTGGTTTATTTTGGTGTGGTTTTATTTCGCTTCATTTTGACTCGATACGACTTGAATTTTTATAGAGTTTCAGTTTCCAGTCTCCATCTTCATGCCATCTCAGTTGTCATTGTCTTTAGTTATTGTTGTTGATGTTGTTGTTGTTGTTGTTGTTGATATTTACTCAAGTGTAATTGCAAATTGTAAATGCGACAACACAGATGCTCGTAATGATTGTCAACTGCTGCTGCGGTTGCTACTGATGATGATGATGGCTATGCTCAAGCCCTGACTGCGAGACTTGCTCATCAAATATAGCTAGCTCAGCTGAATGCCAGTATGCTACGCATTAGATACTCCTTAGACAATGTATCTATGCATTTAACAATGATATGCAACATTTTTTTTTTAGTAAATATTATACAAATTATCATATTATAGTCATGAATTATTAGCATTTTTATACTCTACCTAAATCTGTGTACATTTTATATTAATTCCAAAGCATTCATTTATATATATCTCTTCAATTTTACAGATTTCAAGGAAATTTGTATACTACAATAGAAAGTTAAAATTAAATGTCATAAAACTCTCATATAGATATGATAGATATTGATTATAGAAGCATTAAGATTTTTATTAAATGTAATCTTAATATATTAATAATTAACCATTATACAAACCTACATACCCCATCACTGATACGAATTTACAGGATATAAGTACAACGCAACTAACAATTTCATATGGCAAATATCCACAAAAAAAAACACAGTGTCTAAAGATACAAAAAAAAAAAAATTGGCAACGAGCTATACGTGATCCATGACCGTGCGTCATTATCTGATATACTTAATGCATTGCGTTTTCGATTTCGATTTCAATTTTAATTTCGATTTCAAATTTTGTTATAGTACACATCGAATATGAGAGACTTTTCACCTGGACAAGAAGTCTCCAAGAGTTTCACCTTTGCAACATTTGTCACTGTCTCTGTCAGTATCTATGTATCTGTATCTGTATCTGTATCTCATCGTATTTGTATCTGTATCTTTTGCTATTTGTATCTTTTTATCTCAGAGACAATGTCTCTGTACTTTTTGTATTCATTGTTTGAACGTTGATTGTCGAACTGATCGTTCAGTTAGTCAATTCGTCAATCTATCTACCGCTCTGTATCTGTATCTGTATATTTTACCCATATCTTTATATCTGCGAACCTTTCAATTTGAATTCCAATTCGTTTATTACCCTCAGCATTAAGCTACACTTAAGCAAATAGCCATATATTTAGCTTCATATGTTTTACGTATCTATATATCTGAAAATGTATCTGTATCTGTATCTGTGTGTGTATCTTGTGAGTGGATATTGTTTTCTTTAGATGCGTTAAATTTCTCTGTTATTATTTTGTTTTCTTTTCAATTATTGATTATTGCATCTCTAGGCTCAGGGAAAATAAGTATAATGTGCATATTACAGGGTATATTGAGTTTTTACAGCTGTGGGGAGTACGCTGAACTTTCTTCTAGAGGTCCCAAAGACTATATTGATTGTTGAATCTAGCGATAGTTGTACCTATTTAATAGATAGATAAATTTAGATGATTATTAGTTTATGCAGATTATAGCATGTAGCATAGTGTCTTATTATGCGTACAGGGTATGTTGGCAGTCACATATTTATGCTGTTTATTATGATATCTGGCTTGTTTTTCTTTCAGTTTTGTTGTCTTAGCGACAACACAGAGTTAAAGACCTGCGCCATCGTCAGACGGACGGACGGAAAGATAGGTAGGCAGACAGACAGGCAGACAGGCAGACAGGCTGACAGACAATACGGATGGTATGAAATGGGATGGTATGGGATGGACAGATTGTGTGATCGACGTACAGATTGACAGGCTGAGTGATAAGAATATTTGCTAATAAGCATGGCAAACAATATTTGTCTCAGTTCTGGTCTCTCTCTTTCTCCCTGTATCTCTGTGCCACTCTACATTCATATATCGCTATCGATATTTACCCACTCATCTTTCAGCCTCAGCATACATTATACACACGGACGCACACAGATACACGCAGAGATATAGATTGCATATAGACAGAACATGCGCAACATCATTATGATATTATTTGCTTGAACTCAATTAGCCTAGATCAACGTGAAAAGGCGACATCTACAAAGTTTACAAAAAGTCGATCAAGTAAAGCATAGATTTTATATTCAATATACTATATAAGAACGGTGCAATAATGGGTTCTATTAAATATATATGCATATATATAAACAATGTCATAGATACAAATGTTTGTATCTAAAATTTGTTCGTAAATTCTTTAAGAATCTTCAAGATCTTGATTTTGGTTCAATTAAAAATATTACAGAATTACGTATTTCTATGATATATATATGAATTGTATATCATAATACTTCTATACTACATTTATTATTAAATTACGATAAAGTAAACACAAGCTGATGCTTATACGAAATTTAGTATAATTTTTCTTTTAATGCAAACTCTAAAGTTTCTACAAGATGTTTTACATATCTGAAAATAAGTTTAATTATTTAATTTCCACAATTATGGAAATTCCACATTGGAGATCTGATTGGAATCATGGAATTGCATCACAAATTTGGCAATGAAAGAAAGAATTTTGTAACAAAGTTTCACAATTTAACAGTAACAATTGCAGGCACAGTTTCCTTCACCATTACCGTTCCTGTTCCCGTACTCATTCACTCTTTCCTCTTTTAGTACCAGTTACATTATGAGTGTGGCATCAAAGAGACCGCCTGATAATGATAATGGATGGTGGATATGTGGATGGTGTGGATGAATATGTGGGGTAAGTACCCCCAAAGTATTTGCGCTTTGTATACCCTCTCTCACTCTCTTGGTTTCGCCCACACTTATATTATTACGCGTTCTGTTTTTTCACAACTTTTTTGTGGGTGTTGGCCATGCACACATACATATGTACATGCATACGAGCCCACACAGATCGTGTGTCATCGTCACCTCATTACCAGATAAAGATGTATCACCACCCTCTATCTGGTCTCTGACTTTTTCCGCTCTCAATTTGTTTGGTTGCCCGTTTCTAACGTTTTGGCATTTCCAAAACTCTGATTGGGAAATGACATGAAATTTTAACTTATTTACGCCTATATCAATCAAAATTGACCAATGATGGACATAACGCATACATAAATACAGATATACATATATAATATGTACACTCACCTGGCGGATGGGCCTCATCGAGATAGAGTCACTGTTCATTATGGACGTGCTACAGATTTCGAAAGCGCAAAAGTCCGAAAAGCCCGTAAAAATAGAACGTTAATGATAGAATGCTACTATATGCATACATATTATCGACTACTGTATACGCTACTAAATAAAGTTTCACCTAAATGATAATAATATATTTAGATGTACTTAAAATTCATTTTTTGTATGTTTTGATATCAATTCGTTATATCTATACTGGAAATATTCGAATTTTGATTCTATTGAAATAAATAATTTTATTTGGGTATCATACCTAATTATTTGATATTATGGTTTCATTGAAGTTTTCCGATATATCAAAGGCGTAAATCTCGGGCACGGCAGGTCTATTTAAGCGTATATTTTAGATCTAGCAACTAATGCTATTTTATCTGGCTTCAGATGAATAACGACCGATGGAGAGAGTAAGAGAAGGTAACACGGAGCGACTAGGTGGAAGTTGGTGAATGACAGAGCGGGATTTACCCTACAATAAATCCGAATTAGTTTTAGATAAGCTCCATTTCCGATGTAAAAACAATTTGACTTGACGATTTGTTGTCCCAAAGATTTGCTCATCGTCTAGCATTACGTCTATTTTTTTTTTTTTTGTACTTTTACTATGTGTACACAAAAATGTGTACTTCTAAAGAGTAAAGCCGACGACGGGTTTTTATGACTGATGAGAAACCTGGTAAATAACAACAAATACGGAAAATACCAGAGTAATACTAGAAATACCTTTATTGGTATCTAGAGCAAACCAAATACAAAAATTGTGTCTGCAAACTGAAAAACCTCTCCTCTCCAACTTATTGGCAAAAGTTCGAAAAATATAGAGATATCGCTCTATATATGGGAGGGGGATTGAGAGAGAATGTATGTATGTTCTATATGCATGTGTGGGAGTAAGGGAGAGCGACTTTGCTCTATCGTTAACGTTAAGCTACGCGCCTTTAGACACGATTTTCGCCATGATTTTTCCATGCACTTTGTTCAATACGTTCGATTCTGTCACCTACTCTCCGCCACCTTCCCCGCTTCGCTGTCTCTCTATCATTCTCTTGGGGTCTCTGTCTCTCAGTCTGATAAGATATTTTGAATGATGATGTGCTGTTGTCATATGTCTATAGTCGCCCCCCTCTCACTCCCTTCCATCCCTAAACGACTCTTGACAGAACCCTGACTGAAATGCACCATTCCCTCCTCAGCCGAAACCTGCTCAGTCCATGTTTCAGTCCCCACTTATAGGGCATGTATGTACGAACACTGGGTACCCCATAAGCATGGGGGATTTGTCGCGGCATTAGATAATATCTCCCCCATTCGTTGGCAGTGCGGGCGCGTCGCGTAACGCAGTTGGCGACAAGGTCTGAGACTCCGAAAACGAAAAAAAATAAATAAAAACAACAAATAACAATATATAGAAAATATCAACTAAAAATAAAATGACAGAAAAAAAGTTATTGAAACTGTAGTTATCAGTGGGTGCTGAGAAAATAATTTTAATTAGGTTAAATATTTTTGTGTGTGTAGAAACGTTTCTCTCTAAATTATTTTAGATACTATGTAGCAATAGATGCTTTCAGAAACCCATCAATATCTACTCTATACTATAGGGTTTAGTTCGCCTAAGGGTGTTGAGCTTGAAGAGTAGGTCTTCGATAAGGAAACCCTCACTAAAGATTTAGTTTTAAGAGAGATTTTTATGGAATTGAACTATTGGAGTTGGTGTTATGACAGATATATACTTTATTCCTGTATAAAGTTCAACTTTTTAGAAATGCATTTGGTATTATTAGAGATATATATGAGTAACATCTTCTTTTTGATCAAATAGAAATAGATTTCTCTCTCCATCTTTTTATCTCTAGAATGAGAGATCCCTTTACCTAACTCATTATTTGTATATCTTTTGCTCTTTCTCAAACCTAAAGTACCTAATGCGCGTCCTCATTTTCACAAATGAAGAAAATCTGTTGTCCCCTTTGATAAAACTTATAATAAGTAAAAAATGTCCGACAATGTGGGCCGTGTTTGCTCTTAGTATATAAGTGTGTGTGTGTGTGTGTGTGTGTGTGTGTTTTGGTTGTACATTGGGGGAACAATCGCTGCCATTGAGTTGTCGTCTGCTGCATTCATTCTCCATAAAGTTCAAGTGGTTCATTCTAATTGGACGTTAATTTTGATTCGGGTAGCGTTGCTAGGCGCCATGGGCTCCATTGCGATGCCCGATGACGTTACACTATGCGAGAGCCACATGAATAATACCTGCCAAATCAATAAAAGACATTTGCACAGCGAAATTCTGTTAAAAATATGGGGTAAATATTTATTATCTCTCGATTTCGGGGCTCGCCTTTATACGATAAATTTCGAAATATTTCCATAGCATACAAAAATTTCCAATGCCAAAAAATAAAAACCAAACCACGAGCGTAGTCTCAATGAAATTTAGGTATGGCATTATTAGATATAACCCTGAATGGTTATTTTAGCTAATCCCAGAATTCGGTTATAATTTAAACTAATAATGAAGAAAATATATAATATATATTCATTACATACTATATATAGAATTTCAAGAGTCTAAATTCTATTGCACTGCTGAAGCTAAATGCTGAATTAGTGTAGATAGATTATGAATTTATTACGATTAGACCTACAATTCTTAACTTAGAGCTGACTATGCATAAAATACAAGTAGTTTGGCTAAAAATATACGATTATTCTAATATACCATACGTATACATATAAAGAACGGTGCTACGAATCTGATACGCAGTGTTTAATCTCAAGTTTTGTTCTATTGAATGTGGGTCTTAAGAAGAACCTATGACTATGAGTCAGTTCCCAATCATTGGAGATTACTGATTCAATAATATTTTTGTTGTTATTGTTGGTGTTTACTACCGTCTCTGTTTGGTTAAAGTGTAACCAATGAAATAAAATAAAAGCAAGAAATAAAACAACAACGGAATACATTGAAAAATGCTGTCGTATCAGCTAGAACAGACCCCGATAAGCGCAACATCTGTTAAGCAAGGCCCGCAGCAAGCGGCAGTCAGTCAGCCAGTCATCCACCTTCCCTGCACCACCCTTTGCCCACCCCCAACCTTCACTCTTCTTCTCTATCTATCTCTCTCCGATTCTCTCTGTCTCTTTTGGGGCCCTACCTCCGATCAAAATTGATCTATCTATAGAAATACTTGTGTACTTGTATAGCTTTAACTGGGTATCGATGCGAGTTTCATTACTCCAAGATTGTAGCAGCAGTGCGAAAGAGACGAAATGCATACTGAAATGATAATGCTGCAGTCGACTATGCTGTTATAATTGACAAGAATTTTCCAAAGTTCCGACCTATAGAGTATTTCTTTTCAACCTTTGGAGTAGCCTATGCAAATAACATCAAAAAACGTATCAGTAATTCTTGTTGGAATCGTTAAGATGTAGATGTATATAGTTTATTGTTTATATGATCGGGGGTGCTACAGTCGAGACTGCACATCTCACTTGTATACATATGTATATAGTAATATATAGAAGTATGTGCATACTAGGAAAATTGCATGGAAATCAAATTGTTTTTTTGGAATTTGGAATTCATCAATCGAATGTGATGCTTACTCACCATTTTATAAGAATAACAATTCTATGCCGCCCCTATATCATTTATTTGAAATTGAAAACCTGGAACAAATCTAACCATGCGCTTGTTAAGCTCATCCGACTGATTGGCGACATCGATGAGGCGCAGCAGAAGGTGACAATGTATAAGAAACATTGTCCGGTCGTTGGCGAGAGGGTGATACACCGTAGTAGTACAGGGGGCGTCGGCAGGGACAGAGGCGGAACCGGGTAGGGGGCGCCTTGAGGCGGAGCGATAGCAACGCTGCAATCTGCAACTAATTGCATTTCGACGCGACAGTCACAATTGTGAAATATTTGTGCGAAGATTTAAGTGACAGCCAATAGGTCGAACACAATTGAGAAATGTAAGCTGATAAACCTCACTGACACCCTATAAACTTTGAAGAAAATGTATAGTTCAAAGCATTGTAAGAGCTCTTTAGATCACTTGAAGAAATATTTTTAATGTATTTTCGATATAACAATTGGATTCAAAAATAGTTGAAATATGTTAATTGATAAACGCCACAGACACCCTGTAAAATATAAGAATTACCTTTGTATCAACCTATTTTTGATTGAATTGAAAAATTTTCACCGAAAACCTTGTTTTTTAGAATGGAAAAAATTGCAATCTATGGAACTACTACTCCCGTTCCTTGATATGTCCAATTTAGGGTATAAAAGAGCGCGAAGTGCAATTGGCTACAATCGATACAACATAGTATAGTATCAAAAGAGAGTCCGTAGATAGATTATGGCGGCTATAAGGAAACACTTGGTGCAAGTTTATGTAAACAGAAAACTGCAAAATAGAACTAGAAGCAGGAAGAATCTGAATGAAGCGAAGGTCGATCTATAAATGTATAAAATATGTATATACAAATATATATCTCGTAAATGTCTCTATATCTAGATGTTTTGCACAGAATAAACTGAACTTTGCTGTGGTTAATGTCAATTCGAATTCGAATTTGAACAGCTGCCTGATGGATCAACCAGTGGCCAGAGGCTGTATGATGACCTAATAGGACACATATCAGGTCTTTTAAAATTCCCAGCACCAAATTGAATTCCAACCACAATTGAAGATCGAGACAAATGCTATATATACGTATATACTTAGGCACTCACAACTTGCGGTCAGCGACTGCTGATAGCCATTCAGCTACCGAACACATGGCGCTACATGTATGATAAAATACGAACGGTCTCGTATATCATGGCATGACGTACAACCATGTATATACCCTAGAGTGCTCCGAAAGAGGAGTACAGCGTGCTAGCATTTGTAGGGTATCCCTTGTGTTGGGTTGCTTAAAGGTAATTTTAAAAAATTGGATTGTCGCTTTGTTTTTAATGAATTTGCGGTTGACCATGTTTCAGAACAAAAATCGAAAGATAGAGCCTGATAGAGAGAGAGAGAGAGAGAGAGATCGACAGTGAGAGAATGAGAGAAAAATGAGTGAGGGGGTTAGCGATAGTTTGGTAAACAAGAAACAGCGAATACAATATTTTGATTGCACCAAATTATAGAGATAAGAGACCTAAAATTTGCGGTCATCTCATTTCTTTTAGTTTTGCTACTGCTACTGCCACTTCTCATGGGAACTAACTCCAACAACAACTGATTACAATGATAATTGCGATTCTGATTATGATGACAACAATAATAACAACAACATCAACATCGAATATAATAATAATATTGCTCGTAACATTTCTCAGAATACAAAGGAAAGAAATATCATAATAAATATGCCAGCGCAGTTAAAAAAATATATCAGAAATTCTTCAGACTTGACAAAAATATATGGCAAATCAAACGTGAACATATGTATATAAATATACATATATATATATATATATATATAAAGTATGTGTGTGTACATAAAAAGAGCTTTTGGGATTGCATTGAGTCAGAGGCAGCGACCATTGATCTATATAGTAGAGACAAATGCGATACATCAGCGAAATCGAAATACCCAAAAATGAGATATCAAATATCGGACTTACGTTTACCTCTACCATCAAGAGCATGAAATCAGAACGTGTTATTTTGATGACAATCGTGGAATGTGTATGCATATATACATAGTTAAATTGTACGCATATACCCATTCAGAATAATCTATTTCGATTTATATCATATCAAATCATAGTAAATGTCTTGGCATGTAAAATATTGAACATAATTTTATATGCTAATTGTAAACCAAATTTATTCGTTTAAACAATTATACTTTTCGAGATTTACATGTCTGAATAAACGCGAATAAAAATAATCTAGCTATGGCATATAGCTAACCAAATTTCAAATATGTTCACTCTTCCATTTATATTTGCCGAGATCTATGTGTTTGAATACAAAAGCATTGTTCAATTGATGCACATTGATTGCATATCACTTTGTTAATATCTCGAAGAGCTATTTCAGTTATTGTAGAATAATATCTACAGCTGAGAGAATTATATCTAGCTGGTGGTTCTGCCATAGTTTCAGCTTCTGTAGGTGTCATTCACCTGAGCTGTCAGCAGGTAAACAATCGAAAAAAATCATCAGCACGCTGAATGACCGAATGACTAACTGTCTCTCTCTCTCTCTCTCTCTTTCTTTCTCTCTCTCTCTCTCTCTCTCTCTCTCTCTGTGTATGTCTGTCCATCTGTCTGTCTGTCCGTCTGTTTTTCTAGTAATTGTGGCTGTGTCTGGTACAGCACGTGTTTCGTTTGTAGTGCAAGGTGTCGTCTTATTGAACCCAATTCCCCGCTCTCCAACCCTCTCTATGTTGCCCTCTCTTTCACACTCACTGACTCATTTACTTTTTCCATATCGCTCTGTCTCTTTTTCACTCTCCATCTCCCTCTCTGTCTCTCTCCCGTTGTCTTTATTTTCTCTTTTGTTCATAGGGTTGATCATACGGAATCATAATGCATTGCGTCTGTTACTGTAGTATCTCGGCCTTATAAGCATGATTAAACAACTCTAGATAAACATACGTACATAGATCTTGATTTTGTATAATCACATATATATAGTCATATAATATATGTACATATATGTATGATACAACTGTACATGTAGCAATATCATGATGTGTGATGTCATTGAAAACATACCCAAAGATCTTGTGCATTCGCATGTTATAAATTATAACAATACATATCTATAAATACCTATACTACACATATCTACTACATATATTTACATACATATCACTTATTTTTTGTTTTCCGATTTTTTTTTTAAATTTATTCTTCATTTTTTGCGCTTTTCCGTTCATTTTTGGCCTGAATTTTATCTTGCGAGTGCAATTTTTAACCGCCTTGCAGCTGAAGATACCGAACGTTTATACATATATATATATATATATATATCTATATATCTATATTATAGAGTTATATGTATATATGGTATATCAGGTATTACTGATCCGTCTCGCATGGCCATATCATATTACACAAAAGCGCTGGATTGCTTAATCTTTAGAGTTTTTATTGCGACTTTTAGCAAAATTTCGCTGATTCTGTGTTAAATCGAGCCAAATCGAGAGAAATTCAGGTGCATATAATATGATTATAGTATGATGGTAACAACCTATAAGGTATTTAAATTTTGCGAATTCATAGAACACATTTATTCATTGGGGCAGAAGGAGAAAGTTTAAGTAATTCCAAGGAAAGAGTCATAAGAACGATTAGGTTATATTAACATCTACAGATTTGCCATCATTAACTATTATATCTTTTATGTGTATAAATTGATGATGAAATATTTTAGTAATTTCCAAATTTTCATGAAATTTTTCAATTCAATTTCTAATATAATTATATTACATTTAATTTAATTAATTACATATTCGTAAAAGAATTTATTTGGTTTGATATTGATGTAAAAATTGGTTCTGTTTCTTTAACATAACCTCATTGTGTGGTAATCTGGCTACAATCAAACCCTACATTGGCCGCAGCTTTTCACACAGTCTACGTGCATCCTAATGTATATAATAGAACCATATACATACATACATACCATATACCATACATATATGTTGTCTCTGTTCATCCATATTGATTTTTCTCTCTGTAGGAAAGAGCAAGAAGTGTAGGGAAAAGGAAGAGAGCGAGATAGAGCTATGAAAGAGCAGCAAAGCTGGGATATACATAGGTGTATATAGTATATAGTATAGTATATATATATATATGTATATATTTATGTATCAGGTAACTAAACTCCCCAACATACACCTAAGGTAGAATTTATCAGAATAACATCAGAAATTCAGAAGAACTTGCGATGAGGCAACCAGAGACGCCCCTTGCTGCTGCCTCTGACCATGATATATATATATATATATATAATACATATATACACTTTATATATATGTGTGCGATATATGCCTGTATCTGTTTGTGTGTGTGAGTGTGTATGGGCCAAGGCAACAACAGCCAAACGAAAGTGCAGAAACAGAGAGAAGGCAGAAAAAACGAATGAAAACGACGACGTCATCGTCGTTTCATGATGTTCCTAAGCCTCAGGGGTGGTGGATGATGGGATGGGTGTAAGGTTGGCCATTGTGAGGTTTAGGTTGGGGTTTGTGTCAGGTGTAGGCAAACAGAGGTCACATAGAGGGTAGGTGGCTGAGCTGCTGTGAGCTGCTGCTGCTACTGCTGCTGTGAGCTGCTGGTGCTGCTGGGGGTGGTTTCTCTGTTGTTCCGAGCGGGGTGGTTTTTCTGTGCCGAGAGCCGAGAAACCTATCAGATATACGAAGCGAGAACCGAAACACAGCGAACAGCAGCGAGCAGCGAACAGAGAAGGTCGACAGCAACAGAAAATTTCATAGATTTTTTCTTAGAACTAGGGAAAATCCAATTAGAAATGCGCACAGAGGGAAACAATTCACCTGTCAGAGACACACAGACCGAGAGAGAGAGAGAGAAAGAGAGAGAGAGAGAGAGAGAGCGTGTGCGAGCGAGTGAGGGTGAACCAAAGCCGCAAGCATAAGCGAGACAGCACCCACAAGATTGAGCGGGATAGAGCACCCTAACTGACGAGCTGACAAGGCAACTAAAACTGTAACTGACTGAAGGCTCCGGCTGCGTGTGGGCGGATGAGCGAACGTCCAACGAGAGGGAAGTGGGGTAAAGGGATGGTATGGACTGTGGGTGAGGGTGAGGGTGAGGGTGAGCGAGAGTAGGCACAGACACACACAGAGTAAAAGAGAGCAGTAGGGATGGTTGCCAGCATGGACAGCACAGGTAGCAGCAGGGGGGATTAACTTGGCTCTTGGCAGGTAAATTAATGACAATGAGGTGAGGGTGGCTGCATTACCGATGGGGGGTTGCGCACCCAGGGCTTGGGGTTGCGTCGCTGCCATTGCCTCTGCCGGTGCTAGCGTCGCAGTCAACGTTGACGCCAACGCAGCCACATAGCCAGACGATCGAATGATGGTGTGTGTGCGTGTGTGTGTGCTTATATGTGTGTGTGCAACGGAAATGAGCAAACAACAATACAAACAAGATTGCATGTGCTGCCTAACTAAAAGATACCCTGTAGGCATATACAGCTAGGCTTCTAATGCATTTAACTAAATTTAAGTTCTTAAAGTTCTATGCCTACGAAACTCATACTGAAGAAGTTGGGTAGATGAAGATGCCAGCTGAAGTACCCTTGCTGGAGAAACGCCAATTACAGGGTATATACATTCACTATGTACATGCGAATGGTAAAACGATGGTTCTTTGGTGGATATACTCCATAAACCGACATCTATTATAGGGTATACTACTGAAAAGCAATGCCATGAATCTGAAATTCCTGGCTGCCTTTTTTTGTGTTGTGCCTCGAACCTCGAAACTCGAAACGAATGACAAGCGGCTGACATGGGCCTGATGAAGTGGGCTTACCTTTGCTCCTGTCGTTGTTTACCTGTGGGTATACGGCTGTTGTGGCCGGTACGGGTGTGGGTGTGGGTGCTGGCAGAGCACCCTCTGCTAGAGTCGGGGAGATGGCTATTCGAAATGGCAGGACATTGTTGTCGTTTCGTTACGTTTCGTATCGTTTTTTTTTTTGTTTCTGTTCTGTTTTTTTTTTTTTTTTGGGTTATTGCGCATTGATTTGCTGCATTGCGTGTGGCAGGTGGATGAAAATGCTGCCAGAGCATTTCTCTACACTATGGTTAGTCATCAGCGAGTCAGGTCAGAAGGCTATAAGTCTATCTCGGAAGCGGGGCCATCCATTAAGAGCCCAGATAAGCTTTAGTTTTATGGCTAGTTGAGACTAAAGATCCAGTTCAACAAAAGCACTCAACCCATATTAAAGAAGCCAAACCTTCAAGTTGGGGTTCAAAATCTCAAATGAAAACTTCCAAATTTTGGTTTAGTTGAAGCTAAATCTAGATGATCCTTTTCAATGTATGGAATTCCTTACGCTTACTTGGAAAACCTTATTATAACATACTCTTTTTATGGCAGTCTTTACCCTTACTTTACCTCTTCTGCATCAAGGTCATGCAAATAGTTGCAATACATTCTATACAAGTCCTTATCTGAAATACTAAGGCGGAGTAAAAACAAGGCTCGAAGGAGGGCACCAAAAAGGCCAAATTGGACATGATTTACGCTTGGCCCCATGCAAATTTAACCTCCTGCATTCTACTGATGTCAACAGAACATGACCCCAAAAAATGCCATGCCCCAAAATGGCTCCAACACTGCCCCATCATTCCACCGTGGCGACTCTCTCTGGTATATTCTCCGTATTGTCCAAATGCCACATAAATCCTTTAGATGTGAATGTTTTGTGGTTTTCGTAACGGCGCATCGATTGCAGCTACAAATTTGCATAGTAGACACACAGAGTGTAATCTGGTCAGTATACCCTGTAACTGTGCACCATGTCAATTCGTTTTGTGATCGTGTTAGACCTTTTCAATTTGATCTGAATACACTTTAGGCTATTCATAAAAGTTACAGATGGGGTTTGGTTGGATAATCTCTTATTATAATGTAATAACCTAACGTAAACCGATATGTCTGACTGGCAAATAGTAAGAATTTTGAAATTTTTTTAAATATAAAATAAAATTTGAAGGTGAATATTAGAAAATTTAAGAAGTGGTGGGTATAACCCATTAAATTGCCCACATTAAGTAAGAGAACTTAAATGATTTTGGTATGGAAAGTTCTTCTAAATATTCTCGTACTATTTAAACTGAATAAGTCGAACTACCTATAGGGATTTCTTTGGCTCATACTAAACAACATTTATGTCTACCATCTTGTCAGGCGTACATCCTGTGCTCTGTGAAGGGATGTTTAGATGGGGAGCAGCTATGACATGTATGTGTGTGTGTGGGGTGTTTCTATGCGACAATTTCCTGCTTTCAAACTTTATACATTGTGTATAAAATGAGAGAGACGAATAGAGTTGAAGAGGAAGGAAAGAGAGAGAGAGAGAGAGAGAGAGAGAGAGAACGAGGGGAAAGGAAGAGAGAGAGATAGGGAGAGTGAGAGTGAGGGGCGGGGGGTCGGGTGCAGGGTGGTCGAAGTTACAGCAGCGATAAATTTGAGCCAAATGTATCTGACGATTGCTGTTGCCTATAGAAAGTGTGCTCCCCCTTTTGGCACCAGGCTACCCCTACTCACACGCTACCCTTACTCTGCGGTTGTCGTGCGGCAAAAAAGTTTCAATGTTTATGCCTTGTATGTGCAGTTCGAATGGGACATGACCGACTCAAAGGGTTCTTTCATATAGAGTTCGTATATAGCTAACAATATAATAATGTTTTTAAGAGTTCCTTTATGACGTTAAACTCTATGGATCTTTTGCCCAATGGCCGTTTATCAAAGTCACATTCAAGGGTATCCTTGAGTCGTATTACTGGATATTATCCGACCGTCAAGTTGGTTATTTCACTGGCAGCTTTTTGCATACGAAATGCGAGCTGTAAATTGTATCTGTGCGCTACTTTAGATACGATACACCAATGCGAGCACGGGGGTGGCTCTCGTCTCCGGCTCGTCTCCTCTCAGTGAAGCACACCCCCCCCCTCCCCGTCCATGCCACGTTACAGTATCCCCGCTATGCAGCTAACCCGCAGTAGTGTACACTTTTTCGGTGGTTTCTTTCGTTTGCCCGCAATTGGTTGCCGCAGCAACGTTGATTTAATAGATTTTTCCGTTTCCAGCTCGAAATGTATTTTGCAGATACTTTTTCCGAACAGGCAAAGATACGACTGGTGGCTGACAGAGGGGCGACGGGCTGTTCAGGCGCCGAAGAGGGTGTAGCACAGACGACAAAACTTTGACGCTGATGAGGGCAACAGCGAGTGCGAGTGCGAGGGCGAGGACATACATATGGATAAGGATGAGAATATGGAAGAGAACGAGAATAAAAACTTGCGGAAACGGACGCGACTCAGGGCACACGTGTACGTGTTCTACTCTCTCTCGCTTTCTTTCTCTCTCTCTCTCACATACATACATACACAGTTTCACTCGTCATTGCCGTTTCTCTTGCGTTTTAGGGTTGAAATCCCGCAGTGTTCTGCGTTATCTACCCCCCACTACACCCGAGCCCATGCTCTGTTCTCATCCGCCTTTTTGTTGTGTCTGCATCCACAGCAAAAAGCGTAGGCAGAAAAAGCCCTCAAATGTCTCGCATGAGTTTGCCCTTTTTTGCGTGTCGCATTGCTCGTAAATTCTTGCAGCATTGAACCACCCCAAAAGTGGGTGGCACAACCTTGCGCACACTAACCCTAAATCCTCCATCCACCGGCCCGCTCCGAGCGTATATAATTAATGTTTATTGCCATCGGTTGCTTGCGAAATGTTGCTGCTATTTGGTTGGCCAAATCTCTCTTTGTATATATATATAAATTTACATAAAGTCTGTAGAAAAACCCACCCAAAAACCCACGAGTAGCCCACCCGAATCCGCAGAAATCATTGGATTAAGATGGGCTATCCCTTATACGTGGGGGTTGAGTACTGTTGCAAAATCAAAGTTTAACATTTTGATCCGGCAAATCCACATCAAAATGGCGTTCTTTATTGCTAGTCCAACGTTGTGTCAGTTTTTTTTTAAATCCCTTGCATAACGGGCCAATTGAAAATCATTTCCATTCTGCCCTTTCAGCTTTCCAGTCCTTTAAGACCTTAAATTTTTTCGCCTCGACCTTTTAGATATTTAAACTTATACTTTTTATACTGTTGAAAGAACACTATGTACGATATATGGTAAAATTCTTCAATTTCAAATCTTGCACCTTTTTTTAATTTCTCATTTGAAGAGTATATTTGAAGTTGTATTCCATTTGGAGTAGTCTTCTAGGTTTTAGATTCATAGTCTACATCATTTTCATTTAATGTTTTCTTCCTCACAATGCATTTCTTTTGGATATACCTGTGGGTAGTACTCAGGGACGTTCCAAAGGCTACTATTTTGTGCTTTGTTCAAAGACCTATTGTTTTTGTTGGGTCCTTGAATTGCATATGAAACTCCCCCCTGAATGTGACGCCACACGCTCAAAAAAAAAGGGCAAAGACAACAATCATCATCATTACTCACATGGCCCAAAAGCCCCCAACATAAAGCATGTACATATACATCATACAGTTACATATATATGTATATGTATGTACATATGTATCTATGTATGTGCGTGTGTGTGTGCCTAGAACTCTCTAAGGATTCAGCTAATGAGCCTGTCCATGTGCATGTCCAGATAATCAGCGACCACAACACTCTCTCGAGTAGCCCCAGCTCTGCCTGGGTGGGAGGTCTTCGTTCTTGCGATAGTATTACCCGTACGACTCGGGCTGCTGTTGTTACCGTAAACTAACAGTATTTTATATTATCGTATATAGAATTACTGAAGTACAGGCCCTGAGCTTCCATTAATGCGGACTGTTGATGATGAAAGGGCTGTGGGACGGTACCAGAGGAGCTGAAGGTAGGGATTAATGCGCTGCGTGAGTTGATGGGACTTTGTGCGCTCAGGGACAGCTTTGCCTCTGGAGGTGTGTGTGCGTGTGTGTAGGAGTATGTTCGACAATGCAGACTTCAACTGAGACTTTAACTTGAATTTTCCCTTGCTTTCTTCCTTTCTCTTTCTCTCTCTTTTTCTCTCTTTCTTAATTTGTTTTATGTACTCCAACAAAGTCTGGTATTGAGTTCTTGAGCTAGATATCATCTATATGACTACCTTGTGCAACTCTCTCTACAATACAGTAAGCCCCCAAAACAATATAGAGGCAACACTAGAGAATATGGTTAAGAGAGTTTCAGACACATATTTAAAGTCCTTTAGGTTTTTAGGGCTTTATATAAAAATTTTTGGATAAACACCAAGAAATAAGTCTCCAAATTTTGATGTGCTAATAAAATAAAGGTGTTAGAGTAGTGCAAGTTCTTTAATACATAAGATCAGAGCGCGACTTGTATATACATATATTTGAGGATTATTCATGGTCGCTAGTTCCGCCGTCGTAAGCTCGGTAAAGTTGGGAAGTTGCTTCCTTTATACTGCTCTCTGTATATATTGTGTGTGTGTGTTTATTGAAGGTGTGTCATTGACACTGGCCCTGGAATGGAAATGGAAATGGAAATGTAAATGGAAATGTAAATGGAAATGGGTATGGGATGAAATGGACGGTAGGCGAGCGAGCCAGCGGATGCATAAGCTGGGTGTGGCATGCAACAACCCCAGTGTCCATGTCTGTGTGTGTGGCTGGCGCTGTGGCTGTGGCTGTGGCTGTGCCAGCATCTGCCTTTTCGACCAAGCTCTTCGTACATTATTTTTGGCTATTGATTTTCATGTGGCGCACGCGATCAAAAACAAAGCAACGCACGCACGACTACAATCCCTCTTGGTGTCGCCGCCACTGCTCCTGCCATCAGAGCTGCCCCCCCCCCCCCTCGTTTCGTGTGTTAGCTATGTTTCTCACTCCACTCATCTCTAGCTTCCTCTTGACTCCCTCAATTACGCTCTTCCTCCACCTCTTCCTACCTTTTGCTTCTCCTTGGCCTCTCTATCTGTCTGGTCGTCTCTTTGGGTTTGCGTTTTGTCGTCATCTTTAGCGTCTTGGACTTGGGCTGCGCACTCAAACGTAACGATAGTCACAACAGCGCAAAGGAAGACAAGGAAAGCAGGAGATACATTCAGATAAAATGCAAGAGAGGTAGACAGAAAGAGAGACAGAGAGAAAGAAAAAGAGACCAAAACAAGGTCTTACAAATGTATCAAGTCAGAACTTAGACCTAATACCTGCAGTATAATATCATATTGATACGTTTTTCTGGGCAAACAAATATATATTTCATAAGTTAAGTATAGTATAGTGTTAACTCTGATAAGGTATAAAAAGGTATAAAATATACATTACACTATATGTATAGTTAAGGTACTTGTATATATAATGTACCCTGGTATTAGAATATACTAAACCCTACACAGCGACAGGCATCATTGTCTTTAGGGTATATTCGAAGGGAATGAATCTGAATAAATATAACGCTGTGGTATCGGTTTCGATCTTTGATAGAATGGACTATCGGTATTAGTTTCGGTTTGGGTTTTTTAAAATAAAACGGTTTTAACTGTTATTGTTACGGTTTCGGATTCATTTCATGATTTGAAGTATGGAATATGGAAGAATAAATTAGTTTCTGCAATATAGAACTATTGTAACACCATAACATAATCTATGAAACTATTTATCTGTATCTATAGGTTAACATAGTTGGGTATAGGATCTATAAAATAATTCAACTTAAGCAGCTAATCGAAGTATGTCGATAGGAAATCGAATTCTATATAAAGTTCAATGGCAAAGCTCATACAAAGGCAACCAATCACAAATCAGATGGAATGGAATCCAAACAGAGGGAATAAGTAGCGAAGAAATACAGACAGAGAAAGAGAGAAATTGTGTGCGAGGGAGGGAGGAAGAGGGAAGAGACTAGCATGACAGATCACTTAAAATCCCAACAGACCACAGCGCTACAAAATCAAACAAGATGAAGTCAACGTCGAAGTGGAAGCATAAAATCAAAGCGAACCACAGCAGCAAATACAGATACAGCAACAGCAACAGCAACAGCAACAGATACAGATACAAATACATGTATAGATACATCTACAGTCACAGCCATAGCCAAAGATACAGATACAAAAGAGCTGAAAAGAAAAAACGAAAAAATCCATTCAAGCAGTATATACCGGCTGCATGGTTCCACGGCCTCCGAGAGGAACGAGATGGGAGACGGCAGTGCAGCGGGTGGAGCGCAGCGCTGACAGAGATTAATGAAGCACTTATGGGTGAACGAGACGATCGTGTGCGCGCACAAACACACACACACACACAGATACAGATACACAGATACACATCTACAGCTACAGATACAGGCAAACATTCATACATATATATAGCTTCAGATACATTTTGAATAGGTATATAGCTCATTGATAATGTTGATGTTTTTGCTGCTGTTGCTGCTGCTGTTGTTGTTGATGATGATGATGATGATGATGGTGATGATGGTGATGATGATCATTATTATGCTGGCTCTGCTTGCCGTTCATTTGCTGAGATTTCGACGCCCTCAGCGGCTGTGTGCGTGCCTTTGTGTGTGTGTATCTATGTATCTGTAGCTACAGCTATAGCTATAGCTGTATCTATGGCTGTGGTAATGGCTGCAGATACACGCAGAATGTATTCGAAGCAAAGATCAAGGCAAACTCGCTGAGCTATTTATAGCAAAATGCTCATTTTCTACCGCTCTCTCGCTCTTCCTCTCGTTCTCGGTTTCATTCCCTCTTACACTGATTGCCTTTGTATCTTTTAGTCGCTTCGTTGAGGTAGGAGGAGCTGAAGTACAAATGTATCTTTTAGCTATGCAGATGAGTGCGAGACACAGCAAAAGAAGAAGCAGCAGACAAGAAGAATCAGAACCAATGCTACAAAATCAAAAGCATAAAATTAACAATCTCTTGGCTTTAGCTATATATACATATATATATATGTATTCACACACTTTATCAGTTTGCCTTCTGCTTGCTGCTTCTCTTCTTCTTCTCCTTCTTCATATCTCTTTCTCTTTTCTCCTCTCTTTTTGCCATTCTCCCTGTCTGCTCATTTGGCATTCGCCTGCACTTCATTTGCATTTGCATTTTATGTCTTGCAGCTGCATCCCTGTCTTTATTTGTATCTTCAGCTGTATTTGTATTTTTAGCTATATATACATCTATATTTATATACATATATATATATATATTTTTTTTTTTATAAGATATGTGCTCTTAATTCACCATTGTCTTTGTGTGCGAAATTGTGTGGGTTTTCTATTTAAATGGCATTTTAGAAGGCTATCAGATAAGTTGAAGGGGCAAATAGAACTGAAGAATCAGCATACCGATATATATAAAAATTTCATACCGGAACTAAATTTCAGCAGATTTCTGTTGATCTAAACGAATCAAGATTTGCTCTAAATTTGAACCTAAAGCAAGAACTGTTAGAGCAATACTAATAAGAAGAAGAACAATTCTTCTTAAGTATACTAAACAGAAGAATGATGAATGAGTTGAACTTTTACTGCTAAGGAAATGTCGTATATCAAAATTCAAGGTTTATGAACAAAACTATCTTTTATTTAATAAGGTTCTGAAAATTAATTGGAAATTATTAAATATGCAAACTTTAATTAGAGAAGAATATGTCGAAAAGCAGCGAAAAGCGGCAGATCCAGAGAATTGAGAGATATTATACCAAAATCAAGCTATACATATTCAGATCTATAAAATGGGATTCTGCATAAATTCCAAATTTAAAATTTTGTATAATTTGTGCAATTAAAAAACAATTAAGTACAATTTAGTGCTAAAAGATACTCCATATGCGAATGTATCTGATGGATAGAAGGTATCTAAAGCTGTACCTGTAGCTATATAGACTGTATATTCTATCTGAGTGAGGGAAGCTTGGAGTTTTAGAGGCGACGCCATTTAAAGACGCATAAAAAATGCGAGAAAACGAGAAAAAGAGTCAAGTTAATGTCTGACTGGAGCAAGATGACGACGATGATGATAATAATGTAGATGATGATGATGTTGTTGTTGTTATTGTTGTTTATAATGATGGAGTTGATGATGTTGGTAGCAGTGCCTGGACTAGTGCTGATGGTGGTGGAGATGGTGCTGATGGTGATGACGACGCAGATGTGGACGCACTGAAAGCAAACGTTACGCTTGGTTAAAGATCATTACCGGCAGCAACAACAGAAACAACAACAACAACAACAACAGCAACAACAATGACTACGACAACGAATACGACAACGACAACGGGGCGTCATCAGAGCCAGGTCTTGCCAAAGGGGCACTTAAAACACAGACAGGCAGAGACCCCGTATACCCCTACCTATATCTGTACACATACACACACACCAATACCTTCTCCCATAGCTAAAGCTGAACCCCCAAACCAAGATGCAGACCCAGACCCAGATCCAGACAGAGACAGAGGTTTAGACTGCATAGCCAGAGCCTGAGCTCAGATATTTAAGCGCTCTCAAAGGTCTGACTAAGCCAAGGAGCTTACAAAACGAGGCTCTTTAACTGGGCTGGCTTTGTAAGCATTCATTTATCTGAACCTCTACTCAGGCTTGTTATATAGTGTAGATATATCATAATAACAATAGTAACTTTATGTATCATATATATTCAATAATCATAAAAATTTGCCTTCTCGAAGAAAATCCTTAATAAACTCTAAGGAACTCGAAAACCATTAGCGATAGTATAGGTAAATTTGACATATGGCTAGCATTGGGTATCTAAAATTGTTGGATAGTATTAACCAGAGGGTAGCTGTTGGTCTGGCATGCCACAATGCCAACGAAGAGATCAGATTTAAATGCGAATTGAATGGCAAATGTGGAAACTGCATGCAACTGAGCAAAGCTACACAACTGACTGACGTTTACCAACACTGATAATGGCGGACGGCTGATACCGGAGGGGAGCTAATGGGTAAATGGGCTGCTGCTGACGGTACCGCTGCTGACTCTTGACTCTTAACTGTTGACTGCCTCTCAACGGCTCAACGATTTTTGACCAAGAGCAGCAGCAGCAGGCGACCTCTTGGCGTGGCGGCTGTGAGGCAGTCAGGCAGATCAGTAAAAGTAAAAGAGAGAAAGATGCATGAAGTTCGATAGAGAGAGAGAGATGGAGAGAGAGAGAGAGAGAGAGGGAAGCAAAGGGGCAGAGTGGGAGATAGGGAGAAAGAGAGATACAGGGCAAGCGCGTAGTCTGGAACTCAGCTTACAGAAACAGAGAGAACCAGAAAGAGAAAGAGAGATGGAGAGGGAGATGAAACGTTGCCCCTATATCATGGCTTGCCACAGCCAAGATGACGGATGACGGATGTTGTGCGGCATTTTTCTTGCACTCCCTCTCTTCCTATTCCACTCTCTCTCTCTCTTTCTTTCTTTCTTTCTTTACAGCCCACTACCTTCCCCTCTCTGTCTTACTTTTTCTCATTCTCCTACCTTATTATCTTCCAGCTTCTGCTCTGTGTGCTTCTTTTTGCTCTGCTTCTGGCGTTGCCTTCGTTTTTATTTTCCAGTTTCTCCCATTTTCTGACTCCGTTTTTTGTATACATCCAATGATCACTGAACCGTTTACGTTTTTGAACTGTTTCAAGGTCTGTTCTTTTGCGCCCCCTCTTGCTTGCTTACTCTTCTTCTTCCTCTTCCTCTTCCTATTGCTTTTTTTCTTGTTCTTCTTTATCTTTAGCTTTGTATTTATTGTATTTTATTACTTTTGTTTTTAGACTTCTCTTCTATGTGGCATATAGCGCTCGCATGGCAGTTAATTCTCTGGTATTGGGCCATTTTGCTATGCCCTATCATAGAACAACGACCCTTGTGGTCTATGCCAGACATGAGCACCAAGAGCCCATTGGAACTTGGCAATTGTGAAGCTTACTGATATGAAATTTGAAATTTAGCTTGAAATAACGTAATAAAAACGATTCACAGTGCATTTATCGATAAATTTTTCTATCTCCGGCTCTGGATATATACGTTTTTAGATAAGTTGCCCAATATTATAAGTTGCAAATATGAGGGCTTTCGATATAAAATTTGAAATCAAGTTTATTAACGATATAGAGTACATTTATCGATAAATTTTTAGATCTGAGAATCTGGAAATATAAATTTTTAGATAGGTTGCCCAATGGATCTCGGCAAATATGAGGCCTTTCCATATAAAATTTGAAATCAAGTTTATTAACGATATAAAGTGCATTTATCGATAAATTTTTAGATCTCTTGTGTCATTTAAACCCTGAAAAAATGTTTGTGTTGTATTAATATCCAAACACAGCACATTAAGCACCTTGATATGAATGTGTAGGGTATGCTGTGTGTGCATTGTATGAGGAAAGTTCATGCCACGCTCTAAACTTTCTTTGGGCATTGAGAAAGTGCTAGATTTAGTTGCTGAACCGTATTAAACTGTGCTAAACGCACAACTTGAACTACGATGCGATGCCACATATTTAGTGGCATCATTGATTAGGTCAAAATTTGACGACCGTACAATAGAGGTTCACTGTACCCTATACAACCAAAGTCAAAGTGGGTGGTGAGGGTGTCCAGTGGGGTCCCCGCAAGGGTTGACAGAGGTCGAGTGAGTGAGGCAGAGAACGATGAAGAGATTGACAAAGAAATGGAACTTGGGACAGAGTCGGGCAGCTGCTAGTGGACAGTTAAAAAGCCGCTGTAGTTGCAGTTGCAGTTGTAGTTGCAGTTGTTGCAGTGCCTGGTGGCAGGTGTTGTTGCAATGTTGCAACCCTAGAATCGTGGCGCGTCTTTGTCTCTGTTTTACCTTAAACTGCCGTCCATTTCTTCCCACTCTCTACTCCTCTCTATGTGTTTCTTTTTCTCTCCTTCTTTCCTTCTCTCTCTCTCTCTCTCTGTCGCCCTTGTTGTCGCTGTTGCCTCATCTGCCGCATGTGGCATGCGATCACGAAATTAATGAGCAGCAACGTAATTGCTTCTTAATGGAAATTGGACATAAGGAAAACTGAAAATGAAACTGAAAACGAAACTGAAATTGAAAATGAAAATGCGAATGTGAATGTGAAAATGAGAATGAAAATGTAGAAAGGAAAAACTGCAACTACAAACATTTCTAGATAACAGATAGGGGGATCAAGCAAACACCAAAGCAAATTAAGATCATTGTCTCAGACTATAGACTATATATAACTAATTAGTAGAATCACTTATTACGATGTGCTAATGCTACGAAACTGTGTGGAAATGTTCGATTAGATATATATCATTAAATTACATTATATATCATATTATTTACCATCACAAATAACCCAACCTGTGAACTAAAGCCCTTTTTGAAAAAAGCTTACAATATATGCCAAATTTGAAAGATGTTATCGCTGCATCTATCATTGCGCTAACTATATGTCAAATTTAAAGACCCCAACCTTTCGACTAACAGAGATCTGTACTTTAAAGTAAAAGCTACAGCACGAATATTACGTAGAATACACGTAATATTCACATCTTCTATTCAGACAGTTTCAGTTAGTCAGTGTGATGTAATTCAATGCTTTGTAATATTTAAAAAAAAAAAATTGGGGGAAATACTGAAACACGGGAGAGTTTGTATTTTCTGGCAGCATTCTTGTTCTAAAAGAGCAAATTATATGACATATATTACGTGCTGGTGTTTCAGCGGGCACGTAATCCCCGATAGTCGAAATTGTGTAACTTCGAACCAGATCAGAGTGTGTCTGGTGCTGTGTCTGTTGCTGTGCTTGCGTCTAGCTTTAGGGTTTGGGGTTTGGGGTCTCTTAGGTTCTCATAAGACCCCAATTAGCAAATGGTGCTCTCAGTGGGTAGTTCTAATTACGTGTCTCTGGTAGTGGCGCCATGAGGCTGCAATCGGAAATCGGAGACAGAGCAAAAAGACAGGGTATACGGTATATACATTGTACAATAAAACAAATGCATGAGCTCAACGAAAATATAATTCGTATATATATATATATATATATATATGTATTACATATATATCATTTGGTAGCGCACGTTTTGTAGTCGTAAGCCAAATGAAATGAAGAGAGCGAGAGAGAGCGAGAGAGAGAGAAAAAACAGACGGAGCATGTC
>JBANCZ010000653.1:0-31326 GCA_037040025.1 Sphaerogastrella javana | reverse complement strand
ATAGTATTCTATATTGGGAGGATGACCTGAATTTAGTGCTTAAAACTTAGGGTTATATATGTTATGTATTCTATATGTAAGTGAATGAATGTATAACAAAAAATGCAATCTACCGCGGAGAACCATCCATAATATTAAGTTCTCTTATTCTAAATAATAGTAGTTATTTATTATAATAAATTATATACACTACTTTGTTCACATTTGGCCAATTTATGAAAACTTTTAACTCAAAACTGCTTCAAAATTCCGAACTTCTTTTTGGCTTTTTTTTTTGTTTTTTTTTTTTTTTTTTTTGTAAAGTCCAGTTCCGGTAATGTTTTGATACGTTTATAAGTAGATTTACTTCTTAGTTGGCTTGTACTGCAGTTACTGCTGGTACAACCCCCATAGCAGCTTTCATTTTCATTATGACATTGTCTTTAACATTTTCCGACCTCTCCATTTCCAGGCACATCCCAAAGTTCTCCCGGCGGTAAAATAAAGTTACAATTTTTATAACTATTTCATTTGTTTTTTGTTGAGGTTTTTTCATCTTTTCGTTTCTTTATGCTGTATTTCTGTGTTCGCCTTTATCCCCAATTCATCTGTTTTGCATATTTCTTTGTTATGGTTGTATTATTTTCATTTCCTTTTTTCCACAGCTCGCTTTTGCGATTGTATAACGTAATCTCCGTATACTTTTGTCCGTCTGTTCGGATTGTATAGAGAATCTTTTTTAAATATATGCAAATAAGTACAGTTGAGTTTGTACTTTAATTTGAAAGAACTGAACTTTTTCAGTTTCCCAACTTGACCTTCGCATTAAAGTTGACCAAAACTTGAAAATAAAGTTGGTAGGGGCTAACGAGAACTGACTGTGTAATACAAAATAATGAAAGTACAGTGTAGATCTTAACTACCATTTTACTTCTTAATAGAAATGTTTGAAACAAGAAAATATGTTGTACGGAGTTTACTTTTACAATATTGATCAAATATTTCTAAAAATTACAACCCTGAATAAAAACAAATCTTCATTACCTAAATATAAAATCAGATAGCAGATAGTGTCCGGCAATTGTCTTTCGTGTTCAATTAATTAACCAGAAAAGACATTTTGATAAAGGCTTTATATTTACTAATCAAATTTTCATGTTTAAAACTATACCCGTAGTGGATATTTTTAATTTGTGGGCGACAATCATACAAACTCCAACTTACCACTTTATTATTAAATTATTTTTGCTTTGTCTATCAACCGTGATAAAGGCGACAAAAAAACCTATTTATGTACTGCACATTATCAAAATTAGCTCGTTTAGTTCGTTTACTTAAAAGGTATCCACTTTTTTACACAAATGGATAAATAAAGTAATTTATACTAACTCAACTGAAGAAGACGATCGCAGGGCAGGAACGCGTGGAGGAACATCATGCCAAATAATATAATTCTAAGAGTATTTGTATCTGCTAAATCTATGTGTAAAGAGATCTACACGTTGGTAACTCTGTTGAATTGGTGTCGCCACGATATTTTGACAACTGTTATTATAGGGAAACTCGTGTTACCTATAAATTATTGGAAAAGGTGCTAACGTGACAATCTATTTTGTGGGCGTCATAAATATATACGCACTGTATATAAATACTTGTAGGAATTGCTGATAAACTCACTGTTGCAATTGATAAGCAGGAGATAACTGCGCCAATAAAACGAATTGGCTGTGTATTGTCAATTGTCGATGATTCATTGGAATTATTTTGACCGCCTTGTAGATCATAGGAAGGGTGATAATAAAATCTAATACTCTGTTTACTTAATGTAAGTCAAAAATAATTCTAAGAAAATCAAATTAGTGATTACTGACACACAAGTATTAGTGAGTACGCTAAAAACTTTAGAATACACAAGACACTTGTAATATTGGCTAACTCGAGAGCAGTGCAAATAAATTGTTGTCATTCATTGTACCTTGGAAGTGGTGGATTGAAAACAGAATTTTAAAACAATGTAATCATATCGTATTGCCAATATTTACGAAACTAGTACTCCAATAAAATGTCAAATTGACCCAATCTAAGATGCAAAATACACAAATTCCTTAGAAGGGATTTATATCTATTACCATATCGTCTATCTTGCGTTGAAAATTTAGTGAGCTTCGAGTTTTTGGCTTTACTATTTTCCTTGTTTTGATGCGGTACTCGTATAAGAGGCCCTCGAATTTTTAATACAGTTCTTTATGAATATACGACATTATGTGTTGCATTTAAGTCTTTATCAGACACGTCCATCTGTAGTGGAAAGTAATGCAAAGGAAAATCTCAAGTGCCGCCAATTGAATTGGGTTATAACTGTTAGTTAACTATAAGTTGATAAACAAGTTTCAGTTCTATTTTGTTAGCCAATCTCGCCAATACTTTTTCAATATGTTGCTCAAGACTACAATTATCCTTTTGTGTCTTTGCTTAGCCAAAGCTGAATTTAGGGACTCGGTTGTGAGTGGATCTAGTCCACGTAATTGCTACAGCTGCAAGGACATCAATTGCCAGCGAACGACGCGACTAAATGCGACGGTGCAATGCAGCGATCAGCTCGACGTTTGTGTTTCTGTCTTCGAAGGATGTGAGTAAATCAATCAATCTCAATTCAATCTCTTGAAATTCTTAAACAGAATATTTCCTGAAACAGTTATGGTAACTGAAAAAGGATGTTTGCTGGAGCTGTCCCAGGAAGGGCAAGCCAAATGTAACGGACACGGCAAGGACTGTCGCAAATGCACCGGGGAACTATGCAACAACCTAGGACATGTTGACTTTCAGTGCATCGAATGCAATGGTGCAGAGGTTTGTCACCAATGCCAAATTATTTTATACAAAACTTTTATATCATTCATTTTATTTTGAAACGCAGAACTCCAAATGCAATTTAGATGCTAGCAGTCTAAGTCCTTCCCAATGTGCTGCGCCCACCTCAAGTAATTCCTACTGCTTTGTTAAGGTCGTTGAAACTAACATACAAAGAGGTTGTGCATTGAGTGTCCGAGAACAACAAGGTTGCCTACAGGATAATGACTGCAGTCTTTGCCTACCAGCCCAAGATCGTCACTCTGGCGCTTGCAACCACTATAACCTAAATGTTAAGTCTGGAGCTATAAAAGGCCAAAAATTATATGGAATGCTTATAGGAATACTAAGCGTAATGGTTCTTCAAGTGATTCAATAATTAAATAACTTAAGTTTCTATTTTATCTAATCAGCATAATCCAAATATGCGAAAATCATTTCATCTATTGTTGAGCTCTTCCGTATACCAATAAGTCATTATAATACGAACGCATGCTTGACGTTTTAAACGTATTTTAATTTTTTCCAACTTTCTTTGCGACCTTTTGCTTGAGATTATGTTTCTAAAAAAAAGCCAAGATAAAATACGGTAACGGACAACCTACGAGTACTTATTTTTAAATAGGTTATCAACAGTCGAAGCTAAGAAGTCTATTAAGACTTAAATCTAAAATGGGTAACAGACGGCAGCATAGCAAAACCCATAAGTTATCTCTTAAATTCCATTATACTTAATTTTGATTTTGATTATCGGATCAGCTTTATATTGGCTGGTAAGATAACGTAGGCAAGTGGCAGTCGGAAGAGATAAACGTTAAACCACTCCAGCCTACAGTTCTCAAGAGTTGAAGATTTCTTTTACCGATTCGTCTAGTATCTATTAAATCTTTTGTTTACTGATATCATATTGATTGATTAAGAATGAAGGACAATGTTTACCTGCTGCCTTATTCTTTTAATATATTGTACATCATTCACCTTTCTAATATTGTTGGTCTATGTAATATCTGTTGGTAGTTCTATGCGTTCTTTTGCGGAAAAAATTATGTTTAGTAGGTTAAATGAATACGAAAATATTTGTTTATATTATAAATATTTGGAATTAATAGTCGTTGTTCAAATCTTTTCCATCTGAGTGCAATAGTCAGATAAAGAATACTTATGGTATTGTGAATTGAGAATACTATACTGCAAAGTTTTAGCATAGAAAATATTGAACTGCACCAATAATACAATGCTGCCCTTAAATGAAAAACACAGTCATATTATAGATTGCCTCTACTTTTCTGTTTATTTAACAACACTCTATTATAGTTAAAAACGATAAGAAAAAATTGTAATTGTTGTAAATATGTCATACAATAACAATTGCTTAATTGGGTATTGACTCCATAAAAAGGAAAGCAATACTGTTAACTTCTTAAACAAATTTTATAATAGATATATAATCAAATAAATGCAAAAAAAATAATAATAATACTATATTTCTACATAAGTTGAAAGACATAGATCTATCAGAATACTATATACAATTGGATCCACATAAGTACGACCGACCTCTAGCTGAGGAAAAAATATTTGTTAAGGGTCAATTTTAAAACAGGAACCGTCGGTAATCTACAGAATAAAAGAAATTAAAGTAAAATTATAAAGAGAGGTGGTGGTGGAGCACAGTGGAGAGTGACGTGTGAGCAAAGTGTTTTGTCGGTGGCATTGTATGTTGGCAATAGATCCGCTCTATTTGAAAGACCCTTCATCATCGGCAAAGGCTGTACAGTTACCATTGTGCCAATTATGAATACTAAAGCTGTTGTATTTTGAGAGATCTAGTCGTTCTAATAGTTTGACTGAGAGACTACACATGAATAGACACACAGACATTGCAAGACTAGTCAACTGGCACCTTGTAATGATCAATTGCTTGAGGACTCCACAAATACGATAATACCAATACTGATAGAAACAATTGGAACAATACCTGAAAGTTCAACAACTTGTTACACTTAAGTTATTAACGTAATGCTATTTAAATCCAACAACCTTAAAGTATTTGTATTAACTAACTGTTTATTTTGCTGATTTCTTTCCAGTTGCTTATGTTTTTATAAGACGGCAATAAATAATTGTGGAAAAACCGTTCGCGGTTTAGTTTGAAAACTTTGAGTTCTCACGGCCTTCTCTGTATCATAAAACTAATACTAATCTAATAATTGCAAAACAATTGCTTATGTTCATAAATTACGATAAAGCCTGTAGAAATACATGCATGTACGTACCAGTATATAGGAACCGTATATATATGCATATAGGTGATATTGAGCTACTTATACTACATCAGTATTGGAGATGATTAAAAATCCTCTTTGAATTGGAACAAATAATAAAATATTAATAGAAAAAAATTTAGATTTACTACGATTTATTCTAATTATGCTTTTGAGATATGGTCACTATTGATAAGAGTTCCAACACTTTAAATTGGAAGAATAACTTATTACATGAACAACATGAAATGGACATTGCACATGGATATAAGAATTTATTTGTTTCATGCTTATTATCATAGGGAGGTTGTCAATGTATGTATAATGTACTTTGTAGGTAAATCTAACCAAACTAATGCAAAATATTATGAATTCAATTCATAAAAAATATCAGGTCTTTTGATAAACATTGTAACCAATTAATATCAGCTTTTATTGCAGATTTGGTCGAGTAATTCAATGTCACTTGACTCCATAGTCCACCTAATCGAATAGCACTTAAAACAGAGTGCGCAATCTGCACTAGATTAGGATAGATTACAGACCATTGCGAAATTCTATGGAAACCCCAGTGAAAAAATAAGCTTAGTAACAGATTATAATTGGTAAAAATTAAATAGTTTAAAATAACTAAAAAAACATTTATTTTCCGAAGTATACCATAGTTAGCATCGGCTTATTAAAACACTTTGTTCTAATTCTATTCCTGTGAATAATATCTCAAATATAAATATGAATTAAGTTTCAATCTATTATTGGTCGTAAAAAATACCAATGATAAAATGAACGAAATCTAATAACTTTCACGCGAATTTGATGCACCATCAGATGCATTTCCTGGCTGTTTTATAATTCAGAATATGCAGTAAATGCTCGTGCAACGCCCGAATAATACCCATAAAAGTAAATTATATATATATATATGTATATACATATAATCCTATTGTATATATATTCCTATTGTCGCTCTATATTTTGTACCTGCAATCGACATATTATTGGGTTATCGGGTTATTGCCTTATCATAGCAAAACGCCCGACTCTACGAAAGTGATGAAAATCGAGCACATAAGTATAAATGTGTATCGCGGTAAATTTTTTGTGATTATACGACGCCTATTGGCTTATCTTTCTGTATTTCGATGTCGCTGGCAATTTTGTTGTTGATTTTTTATGTTAATTCCCTTTGTACCTAGGCAACTACATACGCACTCGCATGGTGTTATAAATAACAGCAAACTTAAATGTGAATTCGCTTTATCGGACATTCGGCAAGAGTATCATATAATCATAGTCGTTAATAAAATGCAATAACTCTGGTTCGAAAAACTGTGATATGGGTCTACTACTTTCCGATACTGGCGATCGACCAAATCTATAAAAGCCGCTACGAAACCGACCACAAAATTAGTTGCCCGATTTTAATTTTGTTAGTAATACGCATCGGGTGAAACCTATCGAAAATGAGACTGACCAAAGCGGGCCTAGCCCTGCTACTTCTGGTTTTTTATGCTTATAAACCAAGTGGTAGGTTCTTTAAAAATCAAGTGTAACCAAGGATCATTCGGTCATCCGGTGAAGTGCTAGTTAGAGTGTTTCCCTACTGATTACAAACTTATATGGAACTAATTTCTGAACATAACAATAGCAAAAAAAGTGTACATATACATTTATTAATTTAAATAAATTAGGTTTGTGCTATTTTCGAACAAGGAAGAAAAAATCGTATAAGGAACTTAAACATATTAATTAATATGACTTATGATATTCAAGGGTAAAAGTTTCCAATCCACTATGAATTCTAGTTGAACAGATTGTGCTCATAAAACCGTAACTTGAATTCATTAAGTCGAACATTTTGAATAAAAAGAAACAGCGCGCATAATAAACCTAATTAATTAACTAAGTGGATTATTAGTTCCACAATATGAAACTAATACTTAAGATTCCGTGTGTGCAGTGGCATTGAGAATCCCAACAATTTTTAATTCTACGTGAAATATGGGCTTGAAGATTTGTGTTTTCCTAAACAGTTCTGTTTCTATACAGTGATCTTATGTAGACTTTCACTTTAACTTTATCATTAAGTAGTTAAAATTTCGATTAAACCTTGATAAGAAATGTTTTTGATTCAACATACCATAACCTATTGTAATATTGCTCTTTAATTATAGCTATGTGAATATTATTTCAACTTTTGACTAATTCTGTTCTTAAATTAAAAAAATTCCAGTTTCAGTCACAAATTGTTTCATTCTATTGTATAATTACCAAATTTCTATATACTATGCTATCTGCAACAATTACTACTGTACATATTATGCAGTACTTGTGAATTCATGCTGATGTTGTATAACATATGAGGCATTGTAAAACAATTGAAAAGCCGATTGCCGATTAGAAAAAAAAACAAGGCAATTTCCGCGGTGATATAACTTTAAGCAAGATTAGAAGCCCATAGGTAGAAATGAAACTTCAATAGAGTTGGCTAAGCTACAACATACTGTGCTATTAACATTTGATTCTTTGAAAATACTTGTGATAAGGACATATGAGGCCCTTAAAAATAATTATTATATTAAAGTTGAAATGCAACTGAATATTCTAAATTAGATTTGATTTTTAGAGCTTGTCAATGGGAAATTGGTTACCCTCTATTGAAATTCTTTAAAATATAGGGTATTATCTAGCATATATTGTTTATATATATCTGATTTCACCTATCAATAAGAAACTTTATAGATGGAACACACTTTGTGTTACGGTTATACATATAATCAAAGAATATAAATAGCATTACATCGCTTGCTTGACGAAAGTTAAGATAAGAATAAAATTGCTCCAATATAAACATAAATTCTACTTATATTAACGCATGTTAGTCTACTACAACTACTAAACTTAATATCAAATCAAGTTTATAAATTTTTTCGATGGTTAATACAAATAATCTCATTTCTGTGACAAAATCTTCAAAATTTAATGAAATCAGATTTTTCTAAAAGAATGCAAATTCTAGTTAGAATTCTATATTACATAATGAATGTATTCACATAATGTTATAATTTTAATTAATTTTTTAGTATTTTTTAGTAAAAATAAGTTCTCCCATAAGTCTTTTATAAAGTGCGCGCCATCTAGCTTAGTATACATTTAACATTATTGAAGGTGATTCTAGCAACCCACTAAATTATTAAAGCGATATGTTCAGGGTGTAGTACGTTCCTAAATAAAGATTTATTCGAAACGATTCTCAAAGAAAGGATGAGTGATTCTAATAGTAACGATTTTATAGTGCCGATAGTAAAAAAAACGTTTGATACCGCCTGTTGTTCTTACAGGTAAATCCGCCTATGCGTCTCATATAAAATATGTATGTTTGAAGAGTCTGTTAATGTGGCACTCAGTAAAATTTGTGCACGTATATTGCGAGAAAATGCGACGATTTATTTACTTACATTTTACAGAATTTATATGCAAATGTTGTCCAGTGTTCGTAAATTCAAGTATTTGCTCCAATGCAGCGAGTTTACATTCGATCTACTGCTGTTAACTGGATCACTGTTAACTCGAAATGGCACTGTTAATCAATAGCTTTTCACTGTGAGTGTCAAAAAAGGGGATCAAGCTAAATTATTAGATTGCAAATTGAATCTACCTGTAATATAATCTTTCAAATCTAATGTGCCGCTTAGACGAACATTGAAGAAAGAAGAAACAGGATTAAAAACATTGCATATTTGTTTTTCATCAAGAAATATGAATATCACATAAATATTATAAATATATACAGGTTATACAAGCAGACAGTTTTTATTAGATGATTAATTGATTTCTGCAGATGCGTGGACCCATAACTGGCACTCAGGCCCCATAAATTGCTACATATGCTCCTCTGCTGAAGAATGCGCCTCCAGCTCGGGAAGTTTACATAAATGTGATGGCAATGATGCCCAGAGTTGTGTGGCGGTCTTTGACAGCACAGGCGCTGTAATCCAGCGAGGATGCAGCGACAATTTGGCAACAATTTGCTCCGAAAATGATGCCGCCTGCTATGAATGTCGCTCACACGGCTGCAACAATCTCAAGGATAATTCAGAGCTGATCCAGTGTGTTTCCTGTGATGCACAGCTCGATGAGAACTGCTTCTATGACCATGAGCTGATCACGGAGACGCGAACTTGCCACGAGCAGTGCATCACAGCCTTATATTCGCGAACCGCAGATGAGGATTCTCCGTTAGAATTGGTGCGCACTTGCTTGGATGACCTAGACTTAGATGATCGCGAGGCTTGCGCTGAGGGCACCATGGACAATTGTGCAGCATGCAGTACAGCCAAATGCAACACTGCGGATATGGGCACACGTGGCACCTGCAACTTCTGCACTGATACTAAATGTGACAATCTCCAGTCGAAAACATGCCGTGCCGTGCCACCAAATGGACAAGCTGAACAATGTTTCATTCATCTAGATGAGAGCGGCAATATTGACGAGTTGGGCTGTTATAGTCAATACAATGTCAGCGATGCCAACGTTCTACTAAATGAGAAACGTCTCTGGCTCTGCTCTGGCGAGAATTGCAATGTTCTCTCAGCATTGCCCCAGCCTCACACATGCAAGCTTTGCAACTCACGCACTGATCCAGACTGTGCCATTGCCCCTGAAACGACCCTTCAGGCTGAATGTAGTCACCCTCTGAACACCGATTGCTATACACTACTCCGTAACGATGGGAACACGGAACGCGGATGTCTAACCACGCTCGATGTGGACGATTACGTGGATTGCCACGGAGGCAACAATGCTACGAAATGTACTACGTGCAATGGCGACGATTGCAATATTGAAGTAAGTTTCTTATGGCTAATGGGCGGGATTTAAGAAGAAACTTCTCTCACGAAGATAATAATGTCATGATTAATTCGTACACCTTCATTAGTTAATGAGGGACAGTTTTGTGTTTTTTAAATTCAAGGTTTAAAAATTTTAAGGTCCACACTAAATCCACTATCCAATATACTTATATATAGTACTTAACTACTATTAAAATTCAATTTAACAAGTTTAGGTTGCTGCTTCGAATCCGTCCAACTTATCCAATTTACACATATATGTTTGACCAAAACTTATAGATTAAATCTACTTTAAAACATGGAATTACGCATGAAACAATGATTTACCTTTGTATTGGTAATACAAGGAATGCATTATAGTATAACCATTATAGGAATAACAAACATATATTTGCGACAAGGTCAACCAAATTTATCCAGTATTTATATTGGCATTATAGCTAGCTTAAAAGTAAGGATGGTCTCTCAGTGTGTTTTTTTTAAGTAACCATATAGTTGCCATGGCAACTATATATTAGAAATTATTATTATAATAGATATTAATTAAATTCTTAGATACATCCTGACGATCGGCTGACCTGTCATGTGTGCAACTCAAGCGAAGATCCAAGCTGTGAGAAGGCACCAAATGCTGCCAGTCTTTGCGTGGTACACAATCCCAACCAGTGGTGTGTGAGCACCCTAGATATAGAAGGTAATACAATCCGTGGCTGCGGCAACACCTTAAGTTGTGTAACCAGCGGCGATCAGAACTGCCAACTCTGTCTGGGAAAGGATTGTAATACGGTCAATTTGCGACGACGTTCCGATGGACAGCCTGGACAATGGGGTCAGCTACTGCCGCTGAAGTGTCAGAGCTGCAATGATACGGCAACGTGTGCGGCCAGTCCTCCAACAGAGATAACATGTAATGGAGATGAGGAATATTGCATGACTGTATTTGATACGAACGGTGCAGTACAGGCACGTGGTTGCAGCGCAGTAGTGGAGTCGTCATTTAGCCCCTATTGTGATACGAATAGTGGTAACTGCCACAATTGCAACTCGAATGGATGTAACAGTGCCACAACACTAGAAAGCTACACAGAGTGCATATACTGCGACGCTAGCGAAAATAGCGATTGTATTGCAAATCCCGAGAGGGTCAGCAGTAGAAGACAGTGCTATGGTGGTTGTATGACCGCAATGAAACCAAAGACTGGAACAAACGCTTATGATTTGGTGCGAAGTTGTCTCGATGATAAGGATCCAGACGGTCAACAACGCTGTTCCTCCGGCGCAGATTCTCAGTGTATATCTTGCACAGGAGACGCATGTAATGTTGATGAAATACCTGTGGCAAGGCTCAGTTGTTATATTTGTCAAGATGACTGTGAGGATCCTCAAATAGCTGCTTGTGTGTCCTATAGTCCCACAGATGCATGTTTTACTCAATACGATACGATGTCAAATATAGTGCGCATGGGCTGCAGTTCTGATTTGGACGTTGCCTTTATTAACGCCAACTGGCATTTAATGACTAACTGCACCGAAAACATCTGCAATTCCTTTGAAAACGTTCCCAAACCCAATCTGTGCAAGGTTTGCTCGTCATTTGACGATGAAGATTGCGCTGTGGATCCAACCGACATTACGGACTACGAAAGTTGCGCGACCTTGCCCAACACTGGTTGTATGACACGTGTGTTATCAGGTAATTGTACTCATAGACCGCAGCACATTCGCATAATTCATTCATTTCGTTTCTTCAATTCGTAGATGGTTCCACGCAGCGTGGATGTGTTAGCGATCTGGCGACTGCACAGCTAAGGGCCTGCCTGGCCGGAGAAGGCAATTGCGAGGTCTGCGTGGGTGATATGTGCAATAAGAACATCTATCCGGCTGATCGTCGCCGCTGCCAACGCTGTAACTCCAAGGATGACGCCAGCTGCGAATCTGAGCCCGACGCAGCCAGTGTGTGCCCGCGTTATGATGAATCTCAAGGATGCAGTGTGAAATTAGCAAATGGCTACACTTATCGCGCATGTCAAACCGAATTTGTGTGCGACGCCTCAGATAAGCAGCTCTGCCGACTGTGCACGAATAAAGATAACTGCAACGTGGTCGACCTGAACGTCGGGCATATTGGTTATCCGTGGAAGTGGGTGACGCCTCCTATTAACTGTTATACCTGCGAGGGTCTTGAATGCCAAGGCAGCAGCCTCGGCCCACTGCAGAAGTGTGCCAACAATAATAACCAAAATTGTGCAACAGTTTTCGCCAGCAATGGATCCGTCGTTATGCGAGGCTGTACAGATCAGCTGTACGGCGATGCAGAGCAACTTCAGTATTGCGATGAGACTCCAGGCAGCTGCAAGTTCTGCAAGTCAACAGGATGCAATAATGCAAAGGCTCTGGACAGCTATGTGGACTGCGTGCTATGTGATGCATCTGAACAGCCAGACTGTGTTCGAGACGTTAATCAGATTACACGCAAGGTGTCCTGTCATGGCAGTTGTTTTACAGGACTCTATCCGCGTTCACGAGACGAACGCGACGCTCCATTGGAATTAGCTCGTGGCTGCCTCGATGACTTGGAGTACGATGATCGAGAGAACTGCTCAGCTGGTGATATGAATAACTGTGTGGCATGTGAAGGTGTTTCGTGTAACAAGGACGACGTGCCGGAAACTCGTCTGAGCTGTAATTTCTGTGATGATAGTGAATGTAACACCATAAGCCCACATACTTGCACCGCATATCGGGAGAATGATCAGTGCTATATTCATGTCGGAGATCTTCGCATCGAAAGCATGGGTTGCGCCAGTGACAAGGAGCGCACATTCCTCGAAGAGAATCGACGTGATCTATATCTCTGCAGCGGCGACAATTGTAATGTGAAGGATGATCTTAATTTGGACGGCGTCGCATGTAATATATGCAACTCCTCCAGTCATAATGATTGTATCACTGGCGGAGGTTCCTCAGGCGCTGTCTGTCAGCATTATCTAAACCCCGAGTGTTATACGCACATCACCGATGGTAATTGAAAACCAATCAAATTATAAAAAATATGTCAAGTTGTATACAAATTATTGTTTGTGCCATTAGATGGATAAAATCATATTATAGGCAAAAAAAATGTATTAAGATTATCATGCATTTTTTAAATACTTAATTGAGATATTTCTTTTTTCGATCAACAGATGGCATTGTTCGTCGTGGTTGCTTAATGGACACTGACGACGAACTCTTTGATGATTGCACAAGCGGCAGCAGCAGTACTTGCATCATTTGCGGTACATCAGGTTGTAACAAAGAAGTGTTCCCTGCTGATTGGCAAAGCTGTCTACGCTGTGACTCTAACACTGATACCAATTGCGAGAAGAGTCCTGCTGCCTATGCCGATTATTGTCCCATCTATCAATCGGGAGATGCTTGTGTCACGAGCTTGGAGAAAGGGCGCACGCGTCGTGACTGCCAGTCGGAGCTACATTGCGATGCTAGTCAAGAGGACAACTGCCGTATTTGCGACGACGGAAACTGTAATTCAGTTGATTTGGCTTCCAGTTATGTGGGAGAGCCGGGCAAATGGCAAGATTTGCCACTAAGCTGCTATGTGTGCTCCGATGCTGAGAGCTGCGCCAGCGTAACGACACCCACAACCTGCGAGGGGAACAACAAGCAGCTTTGTTCCACCGTATTTGATGATGCGGGCAAAGTGACAGCACGCGGTTGCAGTGACTCCATTCGAGCCTTGCACGGCACGTATTGCGATGGCAACAGTGGCAAGTGTTTCCAGTGTAAGTCCAATGGCTGCAATAACGCTGTCAGCGTCGATTCGTATGTGGAATGCTATCACTGCGATTCAGAAGAGGATGCAACCTGTGCATTTGACACACCGAGCAGAACGCGACAGTGTCAAGGTCAGTGTATGACTGGCATGTATCCACGAAGCTCTGCCTTGGACTCGGCCCTATTGCCCACACGTGGCTGCCTCGACGATCTCGAAGTTGCCGACCGAGAACTCTGCGCATCCGGCAATCACGAAAACTGCACGCCCTGTACAGGACCGTTGTGCAATGGCGGTGATATTATAGAGACACCACAGGAATGTAATGTGTGCACTTCTAGCGACTGTATGGACTTCGCAACAGCCAAGTGTGTGGCTTACAGGGAAAAGGATCAGTGCTACCTGGCTTTTGATAATAACGATATTATTGCTATGGGCTGCGCTAGCGACTTTGAGACGGTTGTCGTTAAAGAGCTGGTATCTCAGCAGCGTTTACTACTTTGTGAGGGACAGAACTGCAACGATAACAGCATAATGCCTAATCCTAACACATGCCTGCATTGCAGTTCTTTGAATGATACACGTTGTGCCACTAATCCTAACCAGCTGACCAGCGTTCAGATCTGCTCTCAATTCCCATACACGCAGTGCCTGACGCATATAGATAATGCCGGCACTACTACACGTGGCTGTCTATCCAGTCTGCAAGACGGGCAGGAGTTTTACGGCTGCTTAATGGGTGACTCGCAGCACTGCGATATCTGTACTGGCTCCAACTGCAACGGTTTGACTGTGTTCCCAGTGGACCGTCGACGTTGTTATCAGTGCGATTCAGCTAGCAACACAGATTGTGCCTCCTCACCCAGCAGCAGCACTGTGTGTCCGATCTATGATGCCCAGGACACCTGCGTCACCACTTTGCGCAATGACATTACCTATCGTGGTTGCAGCTCTAGCTTGAGCTGTGACAATCCAAACGATGCAACCACCTGCCGCATTTGCAGCGGTCAAGATTCCTGCAACACCGTCGACCTGGAGCGTCTGCATGTGCATGGTAACCCAGGCGTATGGCAGGATCCACCCATTAGTTGTCTGACTTGTGACAGTGCAGAAACATGTGCCTCCGGTGGTGGTACTCTACAGCAATGCGTTGGAAATGACAATTGCGTCGTAGTCTTTGATGCCTCTGATAAGGTCACCTCGCGTAGCTGCTACAATTCGATGGCAGCCACTACATCGAACTATTGCGATCAGGAGCCCGAGCACTGCCCGCGCTGCAACTCCAATGGATGCAATCTAGCGGACACTTTGGAAATCTACGTGGAGTGCCTGGTTTGCGACTCGAGCGTGAATCCCGACTGTACCCGCGATGTCAGTAAAATAACGCGCACACGCCAATGCATCAAGAACTGCATGTCTGCTTTCCGGCCTCTTTTTGATGATGTCAGTAATCCCAGCTATGCTCTAGTGCGCAACTGCTACGATGACATGGAAGCCGAGGATCGTGATGCTTGCGAGGCAAACACAAAGGACCACTGCGCCACCTGCAATGAGGATAAGTGTAATATCGGCGATTTGGTAAGCACACGCCATAGCTGCCTGAGCTGCCGGGGAGATGAGTGTCAGGATGCGAAGGCAGCCAGTTGTGCCAACTATCGCGAGCTGGATGAGTGCTTCATTGAGTTCGATGAGCACCGTTCGGTGGTGGCCCAAGGCTGTCTGAGTGAGTACAGCCATGAAGATATTTATTTGCTACGTCGCTCGAAACGCCTTTGGACATGTGCTGATAAGGATTGCAATGAACAGAGTGCTCTACCCGACGCACAGACTTGTCTATTGTGCAGTTCCCGCACAGAACGTAACTGTGCTGTAAGCCCTAGTAGCATAAAAAGCGCTACCACTTGCCAGATAGAAGGACTGCCTGAGTGTTATACGCGTGTGCTCGCCGATGGGTCAACAGAGCGTGGATGCCTTTCCAGTCTGGAGGAGGACGAGTTCCTTAGCTGCTACAATGCTACCTCTAATAGCTGTGCATCCTGCCTTGGCGACGAATGTAACAAGCAGGTGTATCCCGAGGAACGCACCTCGTGCCACATTTGCAACTCTGAGAGCGACATCAACTGCCAGTCCTCGCCTAGCAGCTTATCCATTTGTCCTATTTATGCAAGTGAGGATTCTTGTGTGACCAATCTTCGGGGTGGCATCACCTACCGTGGCTGTGCTTCTGAGCTGAGCTGTGAGCCCAACTCAAAGAGCTGTGTGTATTGCAACGGCGATGGATGTAATGTAGCGGATCTTTCCATGATGGCTGATGATAACCACGGCAAGTGGCAGGATTTACCGCTGAGCTGTCTGAGATGTGCAGATGCTGCGTCCTGTCAAGCAGAGACCATTGAAAGCGCACGTTGTGTGGATAACAATGAGCAAGACTGTCTTACCATTTTTAATAGCGATGGAGTTGTGGTACGACGCTCGTGTGAGGATGAACTGGATCTAAATGAACAACAATCCAGTTATTGTGCCACAAATATCGCCATGTGCCCTAAATGTAAGTCCAATAACTGCAACAATGCGACTGCCTTATCACAGTACACGAGCTGTATTTACTGTGAGTCACACAAGGACCCATCTTGCTTGTGGGATCCAACAAGCGCCAGTCACAAGCGCCGCAAATGCCAGGGTGAGTGTATGACTGCGCTCTATGGTAGCTCTGAGACGGGACTGGATCTGATACGCACTTGTTTGGATGACAAGGAACCAGAAGATCAACAATCTTGTCTCGCAGGACGCGACTCAACCTGCGTGGCCTGCTCCGGAGATGAATGCAACAAGCAGTATCTACCAGAAGACCGCGTCAGTTGCTACTATTGTGCCAATGGTGACTGTGAGGATCCAACTCCGAAACTGTGCAACATCTATAAACCAGACGACAGTTGCTTCCTTTGGGTTGACGATCAGAATAGTATTCAGGAGCTAGGCTGTCTAAGCTCTTTCCGTAACCACGATCTTGAAAGTGTGATCAAAACAAAGCGCATCTCCGTGTGTCATGGCAACAACTGCAATGTTCCATCAATTCAGTCACCCGTCAAGTGCGCTGTATGCGATTCCCGCGTCAATGCTACCTGCGCCACCGTGCCACATGCTATTGATAATTTCGAGACCTGCAGCCAAATGCCCCACACTTCCTGTGTAACCAAATTAGAGAGTGGTAAGACCCAATCCTTAGACAAATGATATTCCGTAGATTACACATTGCAATGATATTATATTCCAGATGGTGCTACAACGCGCGGCTGCCTCTTTGACCTGCCTCAGTCGGACTTTGCAGCCTGTCTTCTTGGCAACGATCCAAATTGCGAGTTGTGCAGCGAGGACGGTTGCAACCGAGAGGTAATTTTTTATAAATTAATTAATTATAATTTTTTATGTGTTCCACAATGTTTCGTCAGGGGAAATGTACCTTTAAGATTTTAAAATCTGGCTCATTATATAATATTTGTTATTGCTTTTCCTCTACAGATTTACCCAGCTAATCGACAGAGATGCTACAGTTGCAGCTCAAGTGACGATAGTACCTGTGAGTCTAATCCACAGTATAGCGTTGCCTGCCTATTGGTCAGCGACACGGAGACCTGCCAGACATTGTTGGAAAATAATGTAACTGTGCGAGGTTGCAGCAGTTCTGTATCATGTAACACAAACGACTACCGCAACTGCAGGGGTTGTATTGGAAGTGAATGCAACTCAATAGATCTGGCTAACCGAAAAGATGACGGACAGCATGGATGGTTCCAACCTTTGCCCTTGAAGTGTCACACATGCGAGGGCGAACACTGTCACAGCTCTTTGGGACCGGCCGTGCTATGTACATTGAATCAGGAGCAAGACTGCAAGACCGTGTTCGAGCTAGATGGAGAGAAGGTACGCAGACGTGGCTGTGCTGATGATGTGGATGACTATGAAGATCTCTACTGCCGAGAGCATCCAGATCTATGCTTCACCTGCAAGTCCAACGAGTGTAACGATGCGTGGAAGATTGCGGACTACACAAGCTGTATATCGTGCAATTCCGAAACTGACGATCAATGTATTACGTATCCACAGAGCAGCAACTTTGACACGCGTCAGTGCCATGGTAAGTGTCTTGTTGCATTGTTGGATAACAAGGAATTGGTTCGTACTTGTCTGGATGACAAGGAGGTGCAGGACCGTAGTGACTGTAGCAGCGATAAGAGCGGCAACATCTGCGCCGCCTGCACAGACGATCAGTGTAACAATTTCGCCTATCCGGCTGACCGCCTTAGTTGTCACGTGTGCTCAGACTCGAGCTGCACATCCAGCCGTGCCGAACTATGCCGTATCTACGATCAGAATGACCACTGCTTTGCTAAGTTTAATAATGGTGTTCCCGAGCTAATGGGTTGCGCTAGTAGCCAAAACAGTTCAGACTTAGACGCTTGGCGCCAATCGAATATACTCTATGAATGCGAAAATGCCAATTGCAATGATAAAAATCGATTGCCTGGAAGTGGTGTATGTATTTCTTGTAACTCTGGTAATACACCAAACTGTGCTCAGTCACCCACTGAGGTAACCACAACAGAGACTTGCCACGCACCACAGTCGGATTGTATAACCCGTACAGAAAATGGAAACACAATAAGAGGTTGCTTGAGCAGCTTGAATACCATTGAGAGCACTGCCTGTGTATCGAATGGCACTTGTGCCTCTTGCGCCGGAGACAGGTGCAACACAGAGATTTTCCCAGCAAATAGGCGAAAGTGTCAATTCTGTAACTCCATTGACAACTCAGACTGTATGGAGTCACCGAATTATCTGACCGTGTGCCATATCTACGCCGCCGATGATACATGTGTTTCAAGCTTTGACTCTAATAAACTTTTGAAGCGTGGCTGTGGCACGGATCTTATATGTGATATTGACGATAAAGATCACTGCGAGGTGTGCAATACAGATGGGTGCAACATAGCAAAGTTCAACGGCTCTGGTACGCTGCACAGCCTGGGCCTATCACTGACTTTAATAGTGTCTTTGGCTATGGCAGTCATGCGTTGGTAGAGTGCTTACAGTTCTTCATACAGCGACTTGCCGTAAATTATAGTTCAATACATATAGATGTACATATATCTTTCCTACGAAACCCTAAATTAAAACGAAATTATTATATCTATTAACCTGGTGTCTAAATTTGTGTGTTACAATAGGAAGAATGCGTGAATCTGATAAAACATATCGAACAAGAGGCACTGTCTTCAACGAATACTATTTACGGGCAGTGATCTTTTCAATGTGAACATTGCAATGTGTACAAAAAGCACACGTTAAAACATTCATTTTTTTAGATCATGTGCTTAAAAAAACATAAAGGCATTTCAATTTGTGCAAGGCCAAAATGTGTGTAACAGACTAGAGAAAGTATGTCAGACCCCATTTTTATTTTGATGTGAAAGACAAGCTTCGATTGGCTCTATCACTTCTCAGTTAAGTAAAAAAGTATTTAATATGGTAGTATAGTAGACTTTGTTTCGAAACCTTGCAATGACATTATAAACTATGGAGTATACGAATGAGATAACGTTTGCTTATACGTTTAGTAAATTCACCTATAAACAGGATTAACTCCATGACTAACTGTGCGAATTCTTAAGAAAATTTAAGGTTGAGAAAAGTCGTTTAACTTTAAAAAAATCTTGAATATGTTTGGTTTTAAAGACATGTGTTGTGCTTGAGTTTGGGAATAAAAATTTTTTTATAGCCAGTAATATCCTTACACTTAATCCAAAGACCAACCATAAATCCGAAAGAAGTCTATTTTCTAAATCCAAGACTATTAAAATAAAATCAAATAGCATTGAGTCAATTGCCTTTATTTGAGTCTCTTATCTGTCCTGCTATGATTCTGACCACACAAAATGTCATTGAACTCTTAATAGTCATGCTTAATGACAAATGATATCACAACTATGGCATTGTTCATCTCTTTTATGCGTATATACGTGTAGTACATAGATTTATTATTACATTGATTCGATTATTCTCTGTATAAATGTTTAATTTAAATTTCAGTAAAAATAATTATTATTAAATATTTTCATTTAGCAATGGCTGTAGCGTCCTTGATACAAAAAAAAAAAAAAACAGGGATCACAATTTTCACTTTTAAATTTAATTTTATTGCAAAACTTACCCGGTTATCCACGAAATAACAAATTATCTGATTACCTAGATACCCAGTTGTTTAACAAAATAAACATGTACGACGAGGATCAAATTATAAAACACTCTTTGAATTATATATACAATATTAAATCTAATAGTCTTTCCACACATAAATTTGCTTATATAAGACAAAGTTCCATGAGCATTTGAAGGAAGTGACCTGTCAAAATAGAAGGTAATTTCTAATTATACTTAATTAAACATAGGATAGTATTCTATTCCATGTTAGACATCCCCAAACTAAATTTTAATATGTACAAAATAATTTATACGAATTGTAGCTTATACATTTATACATCTGCATCTAAGTATTAACAGAATTTGTTAGGAGCTTATGTCATTTTACATTCTGTTCGACACCTTGCGTAGACCAGCCTTCTTGGATGGCTTCAAGACGAAAAAGGAGCACATAAGAGTTTCATCGACTGACATCATAGCGCCTGCATTATCGAATTCACCACAATAGTTGGGAGCCGAGAAAATTGTAATTAATTGTCGCTTGGCGAAAAACTCATAACCATCTTCGACGACCTGATGAGCGCGACAGATCAAATCGAACTTAAACCGATGTATAAACTTGCCGACGGTGTCTGCTCCATAGGTGACACTCACGCCGCGATCATTATCACTCCACCCCATGATTTTGGGATCTGGATCCGACCAGAGCAAGTCACATAAGAGACCCTTGTCAGGAACCTCACAGGGACGCGATAGCTTCATAATTTGACCCATACTGGTGAGGTCGGGACTCAGACCACCATGACAACAGAATATCTTCTCATCAACAATGGCTGCCACTGGCATACAGTTATAGCAGTCGACAAAGGTGCGCCATAGCTTAATGGTGTACCGCCGCTTGCATTCATCATAGAATCCGTAGATGCGGTTGATGCTAGCACTCTCGTGGTTACCGCGCAGCAGAAAAAAGTTCTGAGGAAATTTGATCTTGTATGCTAGAAGTAGACAGAGCGTTTCAATTGACTGTTTGCCACGGTCCACATAGTCGCCCAGAAACAGGTAATTTGAAACAGGCGGATATCCGCCATAGTCAAACATTCTTAACAAATCCCCGAACTGACCGTGCAGATCACCAAGTATTTTAACCGGAGCCGATATCTCCAGCAGCATGGGCTGCTGTAGAAATATTTCTCTGGAGCGCAGACAGAGCATGCGTATATCCGTTTCTGTGAGATGCAATTGCTTAACACGCCGCACTTCTATAATAGCCAATATAATTTGATCAATACTCGACGCATCCGAGGCACCTGACAAACGTGCCGGTACTGCCCCTGACTGCGATGCTCTTTGCGCCATTCCAGATACCTCTGATACTGACCCTCAGAACAGGGCACGTGTGTCATACAAAATGAATTTCAACAGTCAGTAGAACAAAGTCAGCGGTTAAAAACACATAAAAAATCGACAGAAACTTGGTTAACAGAATTTTTTTTGTTGATGCGGTGACAGGCTGTAGAATGGTCTATTTTTGTGAGTATGCGTTGACAACCCTGTTTCACCTGCTTAGTTTGTGCTTTGTATTTGTCATTCAGTCTCAAAATTGCCGCGGCATTTATTTAAGAGTTCAGTTTTAAGTCCGCCACCAAATCAGACGGTAAAATTTTCTTCGTTCACTCTTCTATGTAGTGCTGGACGTAGCTCTGAACATAGAATACTGAATGTGATCATGGACTTTCTATCAAAATCAGCAGTGGCGTCTGCATATTCATAAATGCATACATTATTTGCGTGCCGAGATTATGGTTGGGCGACTTTGGAGTAGTCGAATATTCGAGCACATCACGTCCAAAAAGGAATTTGACTGTTTTCTAATAAGCCAATCACAAACTGACCTGGAACACTCCATTAAAGGCCACATTTACGGTTTTGGGATACATGAGCTTTAGAGACAGTGAAAGCGTTGTTTCCACAGAGATCTTACCACAATCGACATAGTCTCTTAGAAAAAGATAATTTTGCATCACGCGAATGGCTATCGACATTTACTGTTCACGATATCACTAAACTGGCCTTGTATATTGTTGCAAATAACTGCAGTAACCAAGACTCCTTCTCCTCCTTAAGTGCTTCTGTGCGGTAAAGCAAAGTTGAAAAATGTACAGATCTTAAAGGCCAAATCGCTGATACGCCCCCACGATCTTGACGTTAAGGTCTGTGGTATTTCCAAAAGTAATCCAACAAAAGAAGCAGTGAGATGGTTTTGGATCAAATGTGTGGACATAATATTTATTATTTTGACATTTTAACACACTAGAGAAGAAAAATGAAAAGTAATCGATTAATCGATTCCAATTTTTCAGTCGATGCTGCCAACAAAATCTCTTGAAAAGATCACTATATATAAATGTCACATCTATAAATATTAAATAGTCATCTCATATATACCAAACATTGACATAACATTTAGAGATTTTAACACAAATTAACAACGAATGAGAGACATTTCTGTTCGGTATGTTCAGGCCAGCATTTGATTTTGAAGTCAAACAATTAGCACAATACTAAACAGGAGCAAACATTCCGCCACTCGTTTTTATCAGTGATAATAAAAAATATCCGACCCAATTCTTCTATTATATGGCAACGCTTGTTTAGATATAAATTTACTAGTATGTGTACATGAAACTCTCAGAATAAACTGCAACTGATTGTTTAAACCTGAGTGCGTTGACCACCGTATAAAAATTAAACACCGCTAACTTATAATTATGTATTGTTCTAAACATTGTAATAGGTTATAATATTAATTGACTCTCATTTGATAGTTAAAATTAATTCGCCTTTCATCATCGTTAAATTTGCCATATTATATGTCTTTCTTATATGTCTTTCAAAAATATCAAGTATTCTAATATCACATGGTTGCGATCGATGGACTTGGTGGCGCCAGGATTATAGAGACGCCTCAGTAGTTCGGCGCTGAGAAAAAGGTTAACAGCTGACATTTGACAAAGCTCTGTCAACCAGGTCGTATAGGTTCCATCAAAAACAGTTTCCTACATTGATTGTTTTCTTCGAAAACACACTTAAATCTCAATGTAATATTTCTATTAGTTAATAAAAAACCCAACAGCAGTTTAGTATTTATATTCGGTGTCGTATGGTTATGACAATTTCAAATTTTGATAAACGATCGTTGCGGCGAACACAAAATTGAAAATGACAGAAGATGCATAATGTGAATGTGCATGTACATATGAGTCACAACAGAATTGAAGGTTTTCAAAAATTTCACCTTTTTCACATATTGTTTGTTTTAAGGTGTCCAACAATGGGGGAATGGCTGTAGATATTCCAAACTCACATCAAATACAGTCGATTTTCGATAATTCAAACCTTCGAGTTCCCACAAAGTCTTTTGAACTTCTTCCATACATTTTTATGCTCTTGGTAATTCGAAGTAAAAAACCAGTGCCATTAAACAAAACCACGCTGCAATTCGAACTAATCGGCGTCGAACACTCGTCAATTCGAAGTTGTAGAGAAATCAGCTCAAAAGCAATTTTATGCCCAGTTGCCAACATTCGCAGAATCTGAATTAAACAGAATTGAACAACGCGTTGTGCAAACTCCTTTTGTCTTATTTATGAGGCCTGGTTGCTGGTTGCTGAAAAGAAGAAGTTTGTCGGATTAGTTGAGAATGCGAGAATAAAATTGGTGTGCAAATGAATTTAAGATTCCTCTGAGTACTCTCTTAGCCATTGTTGGGAAGCGAGTAGGTAGACACGCACTGTTGTAGAAATGAAAGACCTCTGATTAAAGAAAAACAACCAGTGTTTATTCCGTGACTTTACATTTGAGACTTAGCTCATAAGCTTAGAAACGAATACTTTTATCGATAGCTATATCGTTATCTAAACTACGTGCACTGTTGCATTTCAATAACCATAACAAAGCACAAGGAAATAATTGATAATGCTCAAACTACGAAAGTACTAAAGTAAAAAAAATTGTCTCTAAAGTTTCATGGAACACTAACTGTAAATAAATAAATAACAATGGAATCTGTATTTGGTCAACACTTTATCATCGAAGTCGTATTTTTTCTCTCACAAAACTCCAACTATTCGATATTTCAAACTTTCGATAATGGGAAATATTTTTAAGGTCCCCTCGAGGTTCGAATTATCGAGACTCGACTGTATATATATATATAATATAATAATTTACATTTAATATTTTAAATAAATTTGATCTGCCTCCAGAGCGAAGGTGTGTTCGTGACATATATGAATTCTGTAGCTCTAGCTACCAGTACAGTATAGTATATTGAGATCCGAAATGTAGGTGTTCATACCTACGGACGGACAGACGGACTTGGCTTAATCGACTCTTCTTCTTTTCCTGGTGAAGAATGTGTATACTTTATAGAGTACGCTACGCCTTCTGCCTCTAACACACAAATCGACGCTGATTTTATTAAACATAAGGTCTAAAACCCAATCAATTATTGCGATGCCGTTGTTATCAAATAATATTAAGTTACATTAAGTTTTTCTTTTTAATTCATGCAAGTTTATTTAGTCTGTACATTTTGTGCGGCAAGACTTAAAAGGTACAAATGACAAAAGCATCGCATATCTTCTACCTTTTACGACCGCTACCGAATTTGACTCCCTTTTTGCTTTTCGCAGGTTTAATCACAACCAATGAAATGTTCAGACCATTATCAACGCACATCATGGCACCGGCATTATCGAATTCTCCACAGTAATTAACCGCCGAAAATATTGTGATCAGTTGGCGCTTAGCAAAGAATTCGTAGCCATCTTCGACTACCTGATGGGCACGGCAGATCAGATCAAAATTAAAACGCTCTAGGAATTGAACGACAATATCTGGTCCAAAAGTAAAGCTTACACCCCGAGAATTTTTACCCCACCCATTGATATTAGGATCCGGATCAGACCAAAGCAAATCACAGAGCAGACCGTTTCCTCGGATTTCACAGGGGCGGGTCAGTCTCGTTATGTCATCCATTTCATGTAGTACAGGGCTTAATCCTCCGTGACAGCAGAATATTTTTTCTCCAATAATAGCTGCCACAGGCATGCAATTATACGTATCCACAAAGGCTCTCCAAAGGCGAACTGTAAAGCGTCGTTTGCATTCATCAAAAAAGCCATAAACCTGATTTATACTAGCCGATTCATGATTGCCACGTAATAGGAATGTTGCATATGGAAATTTGACCTTATAGGCTAGCAATAACGTCAACGTTTCTATTGAAAATTTCCCACGATCCACATAATCACCTAGAAACAGATAATTCACTGTTGGCGGATGTCCGTTTGAATCCAAGTAGCGCAATAGATCGGCATATTGCCCATGTAAATCTCCTATCACATTTATGGGAGGACGTACTGTTAATAGCATGGGCTCATCTACCAAAACACTACGGGCATCTTGCAACAATTGGAAGATATCAATCTCGGGGATATTGAGCCTTTTTTCGGGTTTCTCCGTCTTCCAGTTGAGCAAAGATTGGATCAAATCATCCAGGTGTTTTGCCAACATTTCGATTGAAAAAAACTTCGTATTAATTGAGTATAATGTCAAATATACTAGTGAACAAAAACTATTTGATAATCATTTTAAATATTCTGCCACATTGCTTATATTCTGTGGTCCGCCACGAAGTCAACAACTCTAAAATTCTCTCATTACTTCACTGCGGAAAACAAATAATCAATTCAATCGATTTGCAATAGGGTACACACCGTAAAAGAAACTAGTACTTATTGACCTATAATTTCTATATGTATTGTTCAATATTACTGAACTTTAAAATTACCCCTCTCTTACAATTGATCTATCTGAAAATGGCGTAAATCAAATTGTGTACCAAAATTAGTGTTTTACTCTTTTAGATTGTGAGTTTCACGCGACTCTTCAAATACACGGACAGGAATGATCTATTTCGAAAAACACAGGCATTTTACTGCAGGGGTCTGTCCAATCAACTAGGGAGTTATAATAACTTATTGCTTACAAATATGATTTTACATAGCTAATTTATCTAACATGCACTCTAATACTACAGCAGTAACGCAAAACATTGAGAAGCCTTAAATATCGCAATTTGTTATGGTCTTTGAGAAAATGCTTCTATGCTTCCAGGTTTCATCTATATTACAAAACCAAAAGGCAAAAATGCCGTTTCAGTTTACGCTTCGACTATACTTATAGTGACTCAGAACATGTGATGACAATATCGCAGACAACAGGGCAACAACAGATTCCGCCTTCGTCATCGACTATGGTACATCGCCAGCAACAGCTGCAACAACACCAAATCGATTGAGGTGCGTACGTGTTCCAGTCGTTTATTAGTTTCTTCTGGATGGACACGGATGGCGTCCAAAGGAAATTAAAATAATTCATGCATTAAATTCAATTAACTTTTTGCAGCTGCAAATGTTTTGCTTAAAGTGCAGAGGGCAAGTCTAAGTTAATAGTAAATATAGTAAATACAGCTCTTGCTGTAAGAAATTTAACAATTATAATGTTTATTATTACTATAGTTTTTTAGTTTTTTAATATCCTCACACAGACAAAGAGAAATACTTTAAAATATGCAATAGTAGGGAATGTGGCCGACTGTTAGTACCCTGTACTTTGGGTATAGTATGATATTTGTGGAGCAGTATAATATTTTTGGAGTAGTATAGTTGATAAGCCTTCATGTGTTTTTAAACACAGGTTCAAAAAGAAAGCTATGTGTTCATTATCGTTATCTTTACTAATTATACCATTCGTACTCAGAGTATCTCTCAAATACGATATGTTTTTAAAATATATTACAATATATTGGTCAGTGTAATAAATAACACTTAGCAAACATTAACTAGACTTGGTAAAATAGTTGGTCTAAGCTGATTTATACATATGTGCCATTTATGTTAATAAAATATGAATCTCGTACAATGGCATTTTAATATAAGAAAATAAATTAATAAAATAAACAATTCAATTCTATCAATTTAGCCCATCAAGTAGCCCAAATAAATGTAATCTGTTGCGCGAGTAAAAAACATCTGCTTCAAAACTAAATCCGGACAATTGATTTTAGTGCCATGATATTGCCTACAGAACCCACAAAATGCAATATATATATAAAAAAAAAAACAATATTCTTCGTTGTACCTACATACAAGTATATAAACCCATAATCTAGCCCTGTTCGTATATACAAATGCCAGCAACTCACGTCGCGTGGTATTATTTAAATTGAATTTGTAAATTAAGTTTATTGTGTTTCAGTGTACAGAAATTTATATTCTATGTGCGATTATTTTGTTTCTTCTTTTTTTGCTTTTGTTTTACCAATTTTTTTTATGTAGGAACCTCTCTCTGGGGGCTTATGCGATATTTATTTATGGGCAGGAGCTTGTTTGTTGTGCCAAGCTTGCCCTAACCGAGAACCATGACAGGTCTAGCAATCCGTATTGGAGTGGGTATAGGTTTTTGGTTTCGATACACGGATATTTTATTGTTTGGGCTATGCTTCAATAGAAACAATTGAGCAATTGATTTGCATATATAAAATTTGTAACTGGGATTTACGTTCAATGATTTATGGGAATGCGGATTGCATTTTACGCGAATATTCCCGAACAGTTCTCCAATTGACAAATAGTCCAGAACATAGTTGATACGGTGGCTATATGTATACAACATTTTTTAAATGAGTACTTTTATAAACACTGGAAAACCATTTGTTTATAAACATGACTTTAGATGTGGAAGAAAATACAATCTGAAAAGCACAAAGTTTTACATGTTACAGCCTCTTAACATGATGAATCTTACAGTTGATACTAATGATTTCACTTTCATTTCATTTTTGGAGTTGTACCGAAATGCTGTGGACCCTACGCAGTTCTTCCACTAACTTCTGATAACTATTACAGATATATCATACTAATGCCTGGCTACAAATTCCGAAGGATCCATTTCAAATGTTCTGCAAAAGAATCCTTTCATATAACAAGTACTTATGTACAGCTCTACCCTTCCGGTAGCTGGGTGCTGTTTGCTGGCAAACCAATTTACATTTGCTTGGCAAACTGTTAACTATTTTGGCGCAGCGTCTAGTTGGCACCATTGGGTCAGCCAACGAAAACTAAAAATCAAATAAAAAGGCAAAAAAAAAAAAAAAAAATAATAATATGTTGTATAAATAAATTAAAAATCATATAAAAACAGACATCGCAATGCAGATCGCAGTTTGCCGGCGCCAGGGTTGCCGTCCTAGTGACGCCTATGGGACAACAACCCTAAAGTAACATACCATTAAATTGTTGCATCACTTTAACAATTATTCCAGTTACTGTTGGGCATGTACACAAGATAAATGTAAATATCGAATGCGAACTCAAATAGAAATAGAATGCATGACTAGCAAAAAAAGTCGAACCTACAAAATACTTTAGGTATCGATGTTAAATGAAAGGAAAATGTACGAAATAAAATTTGACTTTTATAAATCGGTCAGCGGAAAACAAACTAAACTAAACAAACTCCTTAAAGGTTTAAACTTCATGTTATTCTAGGGGTTCGGGAGTAGATAACCAAAATTTGAATTTGAAAATACGCGTATAATGAAATTCGTAACCAAAGTACCAAGTTTTAGCGATTTTTAATTTATATCAAATTGTGTATGAGTGGGGCTAAGTATACGAAAACGACAGTAGATGTATAATATTAATGTGAACATATGGACCAAAACAGAACATTCTATCTTTAAAATGACACCTGTTTTATCAGTATTCGGATATCCAACAGTTAAGGAGGTGTGCAGGTGTACAAAACGTATTTGAAATGTCGTTTTAAAATTGTATTTCTAAATTTATCGTGTGGTGTTGGAGGGGGGGGATTTCGCAAGTGTCATAATTGTGGAACAAAACTTGAATTGTGTCAGACAGACGGTCATGTTTCAATCGACACGTCTTTCCCTCGTGGTCAAGAATCTTATACTTTATGGGGTCTGAAACGCCTCCTTCTGCCTGTTACACACAAACTTAATAGACCCTTTTTTTTAAACACATGGTCTAAAAGGCGAATAAGCGAAATTTTAACTGTTAACGATTCATCTTTTTCCACCAAGTAAGTAGAATCCAGTGAAGCTCATTTTAAATTTCAGTTTCGATATCCACATAAAAAATTGGTTTGGTGGATCGAAACCAAAGGCGTCTCTCAAAGAACGTATAGAGTCCATAGTTTACCAATTACCAATTAATATGTGTATATATGTTCTTTCAGAATAGTACGATATGACGAACGGTGATATTATTTTGTTGTCATTTAAAATAAATTTTTCCTATTTGGGAGAAGTGTGGGTCCAGAGACCTTTACCCTATTCCAAGTTTTACATAATTGCTAATGAGCTTATCGGCACAAGAGTCACGTAAAGTGGTTCAGCTTGACCTAATCTGTGAGGTGTTGCAGCTGCTTCATGTTCATAATGCATAATACGGCAGCAGACTTCTAATTGCCATCTGACTCCACGTAAATAAGACATAACTATTTAAATGTGAATATTAACCTGTGCCTGTCTCAAATGACTACAACTCGCAACTGGCAACTGGCAACTGGCAACTGGCAAATAGAGATGGCATGAATTTGTATGCTGGCTTAATTATCCTGCACGTAACACTGGTCCAGCTGGTGCTGCAAATATTTGGCCACTGGCGCCTGGCTGCTCTCTCGTAGAGTTGGCGCAGGAGGGAGACGTAACCATGCTGGGGTAATTACCATTGAGCCAACAGTGCGGGGAAATACATAGTTGTAAATTAATTAAATGCAAAACACTCGGTTGGCGGTCAGTGAAATGCATTTGGCATGCCAAAAAAGGCGCTGTGGGAGCGGAGCGCATAATTTATGGGCAAATGTGATAAGGTGAATAGGTCAGCGATTACATAACATTAGTTAATGTGACGCAATGGTCACTTCATCGGCGCGATAATGGACTCACCGAAGTTAGAGTAAATGCCTCGAGATAGGCAACAATTTTGCTACTAAGACGACGATTTATTGGGGTAAGTAAATATCGTTGCTTTATCGAAGTAAGACCAACAACCCTCAAGTAAGTCCCTCGGTTAACTAAGTCAGCTGGTCAGGCGACCAAAGCGTGAGTCGCTCTGATGGTCAACCAGTAACCCCTCAACCCCAATAGTTATGTTAAGAGTAAACGATGCTGACATAGACAGGCAGACAAACAGCACGTGGACATCGACTGGTGGCAATTTTCTGTTGATTACAACAAGACAAGAACAAAACAATACAACAGCAACAACAGCAACAACAATATGCACTTGCCATCCTTCGGCTGGGATTTGCCAAGGGTGGACCAGTGCCAATGGGTCGTTGGATGACAAGGGTCAAAACGAAAGTTTTACTAGCACTGCCCGACATTTACATTAAACTAAAGCTTGAAAATGTTAAGTGTTTTTGTTTCGTTGTGTTTCACTTTATTTATTTTAAGTTTAATTCGTTTAACTGCAAAAAGGAAATTGGTTTAAGTGGAAATGACAAATAGACGGAAGGTAAGTAGTTAGCTACAGTTTTACCCAATGAAACTTTACCGTACCTGATCATGGCCTACAAAAGTGTGAACGTTTAATGAAATTTGAGACTGCTGATACTGACAGCACCAATGTCGCCTCGAAATGGAATGGGCATTTGCAATAAAAGCTTCAATGAAGGGTTAAGTGTTGTGTTGAGATTGAAGAATTGGATTCGACAATCCTTAAGAAAAAACAACATTTAACATATATAATTTTGAATTTAAAATCAAAAATAAAAAAAAAATTAAAAAATAACTTATTTGAAATATTAAACAGTAGGAACTGGCCCGATAGTAGAGATCTTGTGTATAGTATTTTTGGTGCAGATGAGTATAGTATTTTTTGTGTATTATAGTATTTCCGAAGAAGTACGGGTTTTCAGAACAGGATAGTATTTTCCATGCTATACAGTCTCATCGATAATTAATTTAATTTGACAGGACTGTTGATGACATTTGGCGGTAATTTCATGTCAATGTCAGTATCAGTACTATATTTACGCTTGTGTTTACAAAACGATCAAGAGTGCATTTGTCGATTTTTACAATGTCTGAGGATGTTGCGAAAGACCTTTGGTGATTCTACCATATCCAAGAAAAATGTTTATAGGTGGTACAAAGACTTTAAAGAGGGTCGGGAACGTGTTGATGACTTGGAGCGCTCCGGTCGACCATCGACATCAACAGATGACCAACACGTCAAAGAAGTGAAGGAATTAGTGCTCAAAAATCGTCGGTTGACTGTTAAAGACCTTACTGATATGATCGGAATATCAGAAG
>JBANCZ010000652.1:5000-31331 GCA_037040025.1 Sphaerogastrella javana | reverse complement strand
GCTTAGTCTATCTACTACCTCCTAGCATCTTGTGCTACCTTTTGGCTAGCAAACGCTATCAGTTGACCGCTAAACGGCGTCTATTAAAGCACCTGTGCGTGCGGCCGCTACCTCTGACTCTCTCTATCTCTCTATCTCTCTCTCTGTATCTCTTTGTCTTTCTCTCTCTATCCTTCAATCTCTCTCACTTGCCGTGCCTTTCTCTCTTTGGGCTGCCAGAAGAAGCGTCAATTGTCAATGCATTTTATCTGTGAGTCAATCAGACGCAGAACCCAAAAGAAGCAGACGGCAGCCGCAGCATATCAACAGCTGATGATTTTGTTGGTGAGCGAGTGTACCTCTCTCTCTCTCTCTCTCCCCCTCTCTCTCTCTCTGAGTGTGAGTGAGTGTGTGAGCAAACACGATAAATGTGAAAACAGCAGCGGCCCTTGCAAAACACCGAGGCGCTCCGTCTGCTCATGTTTTGTTTTTTCTCTTGGGTTTCAGCACCGGCGTCGGCGGCACCGTCTTAGCTCGTTTGGGTTTTTGTTTTTTTGTCAACAAGCGGCAGCAGTGCGGGGATTAAAGTAGCACCTGCAACCTGTCAAAAGGCTGCGGCAATAACCCAAACAGCAACAACCAAACAACCAAACAACGCAAAACTGTTGACAGTTCTCCTTTGTGACAACAAAATTGTTGTTCAAGTTTTTCTCTTGGTATCGGTGGTGTCTTGGCGGGGTCTCATTGGTTTCGTTGCCACGTTAATCTTGCTTTTGGGCAAGTTTGTCAACACATTTTGCTGAACATGGCATTGCATTTCGATAACTATCGATAACTCACTCACAAACACACCCACACACAGAGAGACAGAGAGGGTGCATATCTTTTGCATGGCATTACAGCACACAAATGCTTTACATTAATCCCAAAATAAAAAAAAACACACACACACAGGGTCTAAAAACGAGGCATAACAAATATGTCTAAAGTGCTTAACAACTGTTATATACCCTGTAAATTGTGGGCTCTTTGGCTATTTGAATGAGCTGAAGTCTTGTCTTCAAAGCGATTTCAATTCAGAAGAATAACTAGTTAGTTAATTCCCTCGATACCCTATAAATTTAGTAAATTTTACACATTGTAGGGCCCTTAGCTACATTTTCTTTCAGCGATCTAGCTTATTATTTGGCTACAAATTGTATATTAAATAAATATCATTTAGTGTACTTGGCACAGAGGCATCTACTCACCAAACTTCACATACGTAAGTATAATACATGTCAAGATCTGTTGGGTTAAGTAAAACCCTTAGGGTCGTACAAAAATGAAACTTGACCAAAATGATGCATACATTAAAGAATTGCAGAGAAATTACAGCTGTCCGCATTTTAATTTGAATTTTATTGAATTTTATTGAATTGCAATTGCATGCAAATACTTGATGTACCTGCTACAGATCCATTTCAATGGTACACCTAAGGCCCCCCCTGTTGTGCTGGGCCTTACGGAGGAGGCACTAGCACAAAATTTATTTGACAAATTTCAATGTGTTTCGCATTCAAGACAACGGCAGCTGCATCATAAACGCTAATTACCCAAGACAAGAACAAGCGCACAAGGAGCTCAAGGAACCCAAGGAGCCCAACAGACAGACGTCTGAGGTATGAGGATAGCAAAACCGATGGACAGAGCACTCTGAGCTCGGGGTTTTATAGGGTTTTCATTATTGTTGTATTGTTAGTCTGCTTGTTGCTCTGCTTGTTATAGGGGTTGGGCCTTTCTCCTACGTTTCGAAGCCAAATTAGTTAAACCAATAAACTGACAGGCGACTTGGGGTTTAATATATAACTATATAACTATATACATATATATATACTATATCCACACATATACTATATCCACATATATATACGGGCCCATAATTCAAGTCTATATAATAATAAAACAATTTATGAAGGCATAACAACTTGACGAAAAAAAAAAAGATCTCCGACTACCGTCTCTATGGCATGGCGTCTCCTGCAGCCCTGTTTCTCCACTAGCGCCGTGTCCAGCCACTGAGGCTCAGGCTGAGACTGTCAGTTCACAGCGGCAACGCCCACAATGCGTCTCAGTGTTGTGGCTCAAAATGAATGGCCATGTCATTAAGACGTTCCCCAGGAGACGATGGGTACAGGCGGAGGGTTGCGGGGCAGCAGAAGGTACACATGGTTGGCAGAATGAAAGAAAGCAAGACTCTTCTCAAGGCACTCAAAGAAAAAAAAAACCTCGTGTGGCACAGACAGCGCAAACCCGCTGCGTTGATGCCTTTCAAGCCTGTGGAGCTATGCTCCATCTCCCTTTTACTCTTTCACTCTGTTCCTATCTAAATACCTCCAAAACATTCTCTCTCTTTCTCTCTCTCTCTCCCTCCCTCTCTCCTTCTCTGTCTATCTCTTTCTCTGTTTCTCTTTTTCTCTGTGGCTGTCTCGCTGAGGCTTTTAGTGCCTAGAAATAAGTGCTCAGCTGTCGTCAGGCACTGTGGGAATTCCAAAACTCAACGCCAAAACACACAGAGCGACCTCTCGAGCACCGTCTCTATCTGTGCTGCTGTCGTTGTCTCTGTCTCTGTCTCTGTCACTTCTTTCTATATTTCGATTCCTCTCAGTTGGCTCATAAATTATGCTCAATATATAAATCAAGTGAATATGTAATTACAATTTGGGCGCTTAATTACAACAAAAAATGCGTGAAACGAGCCCAAGAGCCCAATCTTATCAGTGCATAAAGACCGGACAGAGAAACTAGGCGAGTAGGCAGAAGGGGGATACTAAAATGGGGCTTACAATAGCTCTTGTTCAAAAAGTACTTCAAATATTCTTATTACGCAAAAAAAAATAGAAGAATGATAACGAAAAAATGATAGAGAGAGAGAGAGAGAGAGAGAGAGAGAGAAAGGGACATAGACCTAACCATAGTTCCAAATTGAAAATAGAATTTTCTTTAAATTATGTTTGCGATTTCTTCAGATCCCAGTATTATCAGTACCTCACAAACTAAGACCCCCAATAAGTGCGGGGCAGTCCCTCGCTTCCACAAGAGTTTAAAGACTGAAACGGAGCTGAAGATGAAGACTGGAGACAAATACCAACATAGAAAGAGATAGATAAATTAGAGAGAACAAGAGATTGGAACAGAGAGACAGCTGTCAACATAGGACTTAGCGACTCCATAACCCTTGATAAGACCGAGAATAAAGTATTCTGGTCCATAGAGAATATGAGAAACGTGCCTAACCCGTTGACCTCAACGCTTTGCGGGTGATTAGAGTGATTAGGGTAGATCTATTAAATATTTTTGGTATTTTTTTTTTTTTTTTTTGTTTGTATTTTTGAAGCGATTTATTTGTTGTTTCATATAATTGTTATGAATTGAAATGTAGTTGGACTTTAGATAGGATGGAAAAAAAAAAGCGCAGAGTCAGAGTCTGGGGTCATAAGATCATTGAGACCATACACTGTTTCTCCCTCTCTTTCTCTCACTATCTTTCTCTCTGTAGCGGTTGGGGAATTTTTTTTTTCTGGGTGTTGATTTATGTGACATTTGTTTTGACATCAAGATCTATGATTCTTCATTTTGAATTGTGTGAATTATTGTGTTAAAGATAAGCTATAGCTATAGCACTGATATACCAAATAAACAAGATTTTTTTTTTATTCATTTTGATTTATATATTTTTTAGTATTTTTTTTAATCAAAGTTAAAATAAAAGAAATTTAGTATATATAAGTAAAAACAAAGTTTAATGTTTTTTTTAGTTTTAATGTTGAAAAATGTAATTTAACATATAAAGCTTTTATAAACCTATTATGTATACCCTCTAAATACTTTATTGGGTAGCCGTATACCCTATAAACTTTTTATAAACTCAAATCGTTGCTTTTTATACTCGTACCTACTCGTCTTCCTCCCCCTCTCCGACTATCCTTCACTTGTTTTATTCTTAAATTCTTTCTCTTTGTGCTTTCTCTCTTTCCCTCTATCTTGCTCCTTCTTTCAAGCTCCCTCTCTCGCTTTCTCTCTCCCTATCTCTTGCTTTTCCTTTCAAGCTTCCTCTCCCTTTCTCTCTCTCTCTCTCACACACACTCTCTTTCTCTTTCCTTTTTTCTCAAACTCAAACTTTATTCCACACTTTATAGTAAGCTAAACAACCTTTATTAGGGTGACCATACGCACACACTCAAACACACACACACACACCCACACACATACTTGGCAGAAGCTAAGCTTCCAAGTGCAAACACGTAATGAGCATATGTATTCCAATTAGAATTTGGCGTACTTTTCCAATTGGAATACAACATACTAGCAGCTCAAATGGCCGTCGCATTTGTTTGTTTGTTTAATTGTTGATGTTGTTGTTGTTGTTTTCATTTGTTGCTGTTTGCGGCGTTTTATTTTTTGTCATAATTGCTCATAATTGCGGCTGCTGTCAAGCCCACACACTAGCACATACATACACACACGTGCACACATGCATACACTCACATGCACGCCATTTTTCGCTTCATATTATTTTTTGTTTTTGTTTTCAATTTTTTTTTTTTTTGGCCGACGTCGCCATCATTTTCGGTCAATTGACACAGACAACCACAAAGCGTCGGCAGCGACGCAAGCAGAGACTGCGACGGCGACATCGACAGCGACAGCACACCCTCTGCTGGTTGGCCCTGCGCCCAAGCAGAGCACTCTTCCTCGCTCACTCACTCCCGCTCCATAGCCATCTCTCTCTCTCTCTCTCTTGCGCTGAACCACCCGCCCAGCACACACACACACACACTTATAACAACACAGCAGCAGCAGCAGCAGAATCAGCAGTAAATTCTGCACATATATATATGTATATTCTGCGAGGCTTAGTGTAGCTCTCTCGCTCGCAAGCATTGCACAATGGGATCGTACGCAGTTCATTTGCGTTGCATTGGACAGAGCGAGACGGCCTACGCCCCCGCACGACAAAGTTTTTATTGCTGCTTTTGTCTCGCGCTGTAGTCAACATGCATGGGTGTGTGTATGTGTATGTGTGTGTGTGTGCATGTGTATGTATATTTGTTTGCATGTGTGCATTTGTTGGCATTTTGCTTTGTTGTTTGCTTTGTGCTTTGCTTAATTTTTTTGTCGCTCGCTGGTCAGTTGTTGTTGTTGTTGTTGCTCTCTCTCTCTCTCTCGCTCTCGCTCTCTCTTTCTCACCCGTTCGCTCACATGTATTTGCTCATTTCACTACACTTGCCGACTGCAACGCCGACTGCGCTGCCAGCCTCGTTAGCATGCAAGGGGCAGCCTCTGCTGTTGCTGCTGTTAAATTTTGATTTTGATTTTGATTTTGATTTGCGCGTTTTGTTTTACTTGCTGCTCTTTGTCTTCTTTTTTTTATCTTTCTTCTTTTCATTATTAATTTATTTTTATTGCTTTTTTGTATTTATTTATTTGTGCTGCCACTTCAATTCGTTTAATTCTTTTATGAATCCCCCCGCCCTTCCCATCACATTTAGACAGGGTGTTATACATTTTATAGGAATCATACAAATACATTAAAGTCTGTTTCTCTGGCACTAGAGGCGCTATAGCTATAAAATTTGGCATATAGATAGCTAAAGGTCAAATACAGCCTAGGATCAGAACAAGAATGTTTTTAGTACTGCATATACCGTAGAAAAACAAGGGTAGCCCAAATTAAATCTATATATATGCACACTAGTTGCACTATACCCATGAAATATGGCACATGGTAGGCAAAAACATAAAATTAAACAGAAGACCAGATCGAATGGGATATTTGCTGCTGCAAATACCCTAGAAAGTTAATTAAAACTAGATAAAGTTTCATACGAAACTTGGTGAAAACTAATTATGTTAAAGCATAAAGTATATAGAGACTGGTATATTATATTATAATAAATACTGGGTATCTGCTAGTCGAGTTGATCTTTGGATCTTTCTTGCCAGTATTTTATGCCTACTTGTCGCTTATTTACAGCAATTTATTAATAATTTTATTGCATTTATGCGACTCCGGTTTTCGATTTTATATTCCTACCCACAACGCCCACGGCCCACAGTCCACCACTTACAGTCCACAGCTCACAGTCCACAGCCCACCACGACCCTCCCTCCCTCCCCCTGTCCCTGGGGGGCTCGCTGCCGACACGCTCTCAGCAGTGTTTAATATGCATGCCGCTGGCTCTTTGGCTTGTGTGATTTTTCGCACAATAATCAAAACCCCAACAACAACAGCAGCAATAAAAAAAAAATTATTTTTTTTTATATTTCAATAGCAAATTTTTTTATTTTTGTTTTTTTTTTTTTATTTATTGTATATATTTTTTTGTTTTGGTTTTTTTTTTTTGCGGCGCTTTCAAATGAATTGAACACGCAAAAATTTAATAACAAGTGACAAACTCGACAAAACATTGTGGCAAAGACAAAAAGCAACAAAGAAATAATAAATAGTTAAAAAATATACGATAAAAAACAGGAAAAAATAAGAAGAAAAAAAACGTAAACAATGGCAAATTGCAAATAATAAACTGTAAACTGATAAATTGTTATGACTGGGGCACTGAAGCGTGCAACTTGTTAACAGATTCACAGTTTGCCAGATCATCCCATAGAACACGACGATTCTATATACATATACATGGATGTATAGGGTATATTTCGATTATGATTATATATAGTGAGTTCTATACAATGATAAACCATCGATATTTATAGCAACTGACTCATCGTATGGACACTCAAAGGAACTACTCATCGAAAGGCCCATATATATATTTATATATATCTACATGTCTATATAATACAAATCTATACATCTCTCTACATTCTCTATAACCGTATCAAGCTCTATTCAAACTATATGTCATACTTAATGCAACCTTTTATTATCTACGAGAGAATCTATAGTTCATTAATGTATCTATCTATATTTCAAAATAATTGCATTATCCCATTAATATCTATAATCTATATAGACCTATATATCTATCTATAATCTATATAGAGATATATATCTATCCATAATCTATATAGACTTACTTATACCTCATATTATAGCCCCGTTTAACTTTAAATCTAAACAGATCCCTGCAATCTATAGTCCATTAATACATCTCTAATCTCTATAATCTATATAGAAGTACCACCTCATTTTAGAGCCCCGTCTACCTTTAAATCCAAACAGATACCTAAAATGTTTATACCTATCTTAGTATGGAGATATATTCATCAATAAATATTGGTAGCTTTTTAAGTTCTCTTGGGTGCGTAACTATAAACATATCAGTGTATTTATATAGCTAAGCACCGTATTTTAAAAATACTTGAAGGATTTGCTCAAGAGGCAAAAACAAACCGAGGGATTTACTAATAGATACAACTACTGAAAGGAGAGCAACCCAAGCGGGAGATGCCAAACAGATGAAGGGAAGTAAAGATAGAGAAACCGCAGGGTGAACGTGGAAACCGTCTTGAAGTAGAGGGTGCTCTGGGCCATGCCGGTCGCCTTTTCAAATATTTATGGCCAAGTTTTAAATATACTTTGGGCCTGGCGCCAGGCGGATGATGCTGGGTGGTTGAATTTTTCTATGATTTCTTGTTTTTTTCGTTAGTCTTGTTTTGCTATTTGCGGGTGTGCAGGGTAGCGCAGTGAGAGGGTGCTTGCTTTTGCCTATGATTCTGCTTTTGGACTGTCTTGTCTCATTTTTAATTAAATTGTGCGTCAAATGTTTGCAGCTCGTTGATTTGCGCGCTGCTTAGAACTAAGCTGAGGGGGGACTAAGTGGTGAGTTGGGCGTGGTATAGTCCAAATGTGGGTGCTATGGGTGTTGGGCGTGGCCTGCAGCGTGTCGGCGTGCTGTCAATGTTTGCTTGGCAAAGTGTAAGTAATTTATGCGCATTTAGCGCTCAAGTGAGCTTAAAGCAAAGCCAAAATGATAAAGAAACAGCTTAAGAAACCAAATGGGCGTGCCGGTACCCGGAACCCGGTACCCGCTAACCAACACAACCAAACCATACCGCCATCCTACCCCAGGGCAACCTATGGGAAAAGTGCACAAATTTGTTTATGTGTATGAATAGCCAAAAGTATTAGACGCTCGAGCTGATAGCCAAAATGCGTTTAGTATTTCAATTACACCCCCTACTTGCCACAGACAGCCACCCACCCGGCGCCTGTCTACACTGGGTTGGCCTACTCCTGCCACATCCTTAACAGAACTTAATGTCTAAATTATGGTGCAAGACGAACATTAACGCGTTCTGTTTACTTTGCCACAAGGATATAAATAAAGCGCAGCCAAGTCCCATAGAAGTATCTCCTGCCACAGGCTGTAGGGTGCTGAGTTGCAGGTTGCCGGGTTATCGAGGTGCGGGGGGGGGGGTCTCGGAAAGAATAAGAATGCAAAGAATGGAGCATGAACCTAAGACAGACAGTAGAGCCACACATCCGTTTAAGATGCAACAACAGAAGAGGAATGAACAGCAGAAAGAACAGAACGAGCAAGATGGGGCAACGACAGGGCGTACAGGCAACAAGGAGGTACCTGACCAGGGCCGACGACTAATAACAGTCATCACACACGTCAGACACTCATAAATCCTCAAAGTCAACAAGCCAGGCTAACCATATAACGAGCTACACACAACAACAACAACAACAACAACATTGAAAGAGCGAGGGGCTAGAGAAAAAGACATGACAAAGGGGGGGTTGGCAAGAGCGGGGAAGAGCGAGAGATATAGCAACAATCAGATTCGCAATGTTGTTAACATTTTGCAGCCTCTGAAACTCTGAAAACTGGCTCTTCAGATCGAATAGGATGTGGTACCGGGAACGTTTCTAATGTCCCCACACACGGAGCTTGTTTCAGCTTCCTCTCCCTCTCCCTCTCAGTCGCGCTCTCGCTCTCTCTCTCTCTCTCTCTCTCTCTCTCACTCTCCCTCTCTATCTCTTGTTCGATTTGTCTGTCCGTCTCTTCATTCATGGGTGGCTCCAGCCAACGCAATATGTTTATAAGCATAATTCTTATTTATGATCACACAACGATAAGTTTCCACAGTCTACAGTCTTTAGTCTTTCTTTAACCAATTCTACAGGGCTTGTAGTTGGCTTCTTCTTTGCATCACTCTATCCTTTTTTTTCCCTCTCTCACACACACACACTCTCTCTCTCTCTCACTTTGTGGCCGTTTGTATACTATGTTTATATAAATCAAATCAACACGATTCGCAGAAACTCTGCACAAACTGATAAGAGCCTCGACAATGCGACAACCGACAACCGGCAACCGACAACTGGGAAGAAAGTGCTACAGTCGGGTGCAATGATATACCACGCGTTTAAATTAGATTCTTTAATTATTTCTCCACCATGGTTAGACTTGAGCGTACACTAATACTGCCTTTGATATTAAAACATATTGTCATAAATACCTTACTACTTTATAAATTTTTTTTGCTAGAGATAGAACTTAGCCTAATTAGTAAATAATCCCAATCGATGTTTCACATACATATATAACCATGTGAAATTGCATGTCCCTAGCTCTCATAGTTTTCGAGATCCGATCTTCTGGACAGATAAACTAGCCCTGTAGTTATGCAAATGTTACTAATTCTTGTCACATGTAAAAGCACTAACTTGTTATACCCTTTACATCTTTCAATTGTTACTGGGTATAAAAAAACACAGAAAACGCTCAAGACCCTGCAAGGGTACAGGCGAAAGCGAAGGGAATTACATTCAGTTGGTACTGCAGCAGCACCTGTTGCGTGTTGGGGCCACAGCCTCAATTCCCAGTACAATTTTGCACATTTTATGGGGCATAAAATCGAAGCACAGATATTACAGCTAAACGGCTAGGCGTTTGAGCCCTCTTAATGCTACCAAGTTGATCTTCAGAGCGTGCCACATATTAGCACCTCATGAACTCTGATTACGATTAATTACCCAAGTTGGTGTAACTTTGGAACTTTTTTAAAACAATTGTCATATTATGTAGAGCTCTCTGAACAGCGTTACGACTACATGAATCGCACTATAATATTGAGCTCAAATCTATAAAATCTTCAACTTAAGTTCCCAACCTTGTGAATTCCAATAAAGATTGATTAGGAACGTTTGTTGAACCATACATATATGATATAATACCAAATATATAGACTAACTTCATCAAAATTGTTAGGGATTTTATCTATATTTAGATCAAATATAATACTTAGCAAAATCTCAAGCGGCAACCCTACAAAAAGAAGGACCTTGTTTAAAATATGTACATATATACACTTATTAAAAGTTTAGTCTAATACTATGTGTTTGTATATATGATTATATTATTCATTTCATTATTATAAACAATTTTAAGCACGTACTTGAAACGGTACCAGCTATAGGGTGCTGGCAAATACTGACGGTTCTCAGGTAGGGCATTTTCAGCACCGTCTCCGGGCATTGCGTGCGTTGTGTTCGGTTTTTGGGGCGACAGTTGTGCTCAAGGACTTGTGACTTGCGTCTGTCATAAGACTGAGCAACAGACACGCATATTTCTTGCGGTTGCACAGAGAGAGAGAGAGAGAGAGAGAGAGATGGAGGGAGAATGAGAGAGATGGAAAGAGAAGGAAGCACGGGTAACAATGGAAAGGAACAACAGAACGTTACAACTGCTGCCGTTTTGTTGCCCCTTTGGTTCAGGCTTTCTTGCCCAAAGCCAAAAGTCTACAAAAGGTGTTGACCAAACAACAGCAACAGCAGCAACAACAGCAACAACAACAACAACAACAACGAAAGCCACAGCAACACGCGTCTTAACAAGCAACATACAACAACTGAACAAAAAGAAACAACAACAACAGCAATAACAAGAAGCCTCACTTGCTCCGGCTGCGTAGTGTTTTGGTCCGGCAAGACCCGCCACGCCCCACCTCGCCCTAACGGCTGCTGCTGGTGCCGGTGCTGGTGCCAGTGCTGGTGCTGGTGCTGCTGCCTGTCTTGGCCTGGTTAAAAACGTTATAAATAACACGCTCGAGCATTTAACGCGCCAAACATGTGTTCCACTGTCCAATTTGTGGTGTGTTTACTTTTTAGCAGCCGTCGGTTGTATCGGTAGTAGGCGCAAGAAGTGCGGCAACGGTGCATAGGCACCGACAACACTGCCACAGGCGGAGGCGACGTTGCTATTTTTCGATACGAACTCCATTGAACATTGGTCTAGCTTAAATCTGGGCCTAAAACCTTACAAAATCGGAAGAGAAGCAGATGAAGACGAGGACGAAAAGCAGCTGATGCGGCACAGTCGAGAAGAAGCGACACCCTATGACGGTACACGCACATATTCACAAAGAGACGATGGGATCGGAGTGGAAAGTTGAAGAGGCATTGAAGAAGAAGCATCGAAAAGAAAATGAAGACGAAGGAGAAGATAACAAACGAGGCAAAATGAATGCGAATTTTAATATGATTGTGAATATATGGGTCTGAATATGAATGCGATCGAGCTGGCGCTCCGAGCAATGGTAGAGGCGCACATGCTCAGCTCAGGGTTGTACAGGGTTGCATTTAAGAGCATGAGGGTTGCTGGCGATCCAAGCAACAAGATCGGACAAGAGAGAACGAGAGAGAATGAAAAAAAGAAAGAGAAAGAGGGAGACAGGGAGTGAGAATAAGAGAGACATTTGAACAGCACAGGCAAAGAGCGAAAAGGAAAGAGAAAGTCTTGAATACAAAAGCAGGACATGCCGCACACAAAGAATGAAACAAACCGACAGACGGACTAAACGAAACAAAGCCAAACAAACAAACGAACGAGAACGAGAACGAATGCAGCCAGGGAATGAGAATGCGAATTACGGGTTTTTGTATAGTTTAAAAAAAAAGAAAACAAAACAAAACAAAAACCAAAAATGATTTCAAACAAAACGCAGGCGCCGTAGAACTAAGCAAACAGGTTCAGTCCCACAGATTGCAAGAGCGAAAGAGAACAAGAACGAGAGCGAGAGCAAACGAGCGAGACAGGGTGAAGTGAGGCCAAAACGAGATACTTTATTAATTGTGATAAATACGTTCGAGTGGCCACGTTTTGTTAACTTATTGGGGATAATTTTTTGGTTGCATGCTGGATGGGCGTATGCTCGTCCAATTGGGACTGCAGCGAGTGCCGACACCGAGGGACGAGTATTCGACCGCTTTCGTTGCGGAGAAAATTAGAGACAGGTCAATGTATAAATTTGTATTAATGCAAGAACAATGTGACGAGTAGCCAAAATGATGTAACGAGTAACAATCAAAGAGCGACGAGTGGCGATGCAAGAGTGACGACTACTAAATATGCTAATATAACCTAGGAACTTTTAACAATTAAACTATAACGAGAAGCGTTTTATGTCTTGTGACAATCGAACGAGTGACGAATAACAATAAAATTTAGAGTCAAATACTAACGAGTGGCAATCAATGTTATTCTGCAAATAAGCGACGAGTCGCAATCAAACCGTAACGAGTATTGTTTTTTATCTAACGACAGTCCAACGAGTCGAACGAGTGACGAGTGGTGAACAAATGCCTAACGATTATTTAGAGTCAAATACTAACGAGTAGCAATCAATGTAATTCGGCTAATTTGTGACGCGTTGCAATCAAAGTGTAACGAGTAGCGATCAATGTGCAGCGATTAAAGTAGAGCGATTATCGATCGATAAGTGATCGTTACCAACAATTTGTAACGAGTGCTTAACATGTGATTGAACCTGACGTTTTCCTATTCCAACATACAACAACAAAAGCAACAACTCGTTGTGTCTGTCCCCTATCATTTGCACGTTGCCCCACTGTACCGGCCAACCCTCTCGCTCGCTACGCTCTAGCTATCTGTCTGTTCGCCTATCCGTCTGTCAATCTGTCCGTTTTCTGTGTTGATTGTGCACTTGCACTTCCGCTGCAACAAAATCGCAATTGACAAATTATGGCCAACTAAAAGTAATTACATGCGACGACTTGCACATACACACAAAGAGAGAGAGAGAGAGAGAGAGAGAGAGAGAGAGAGAGAGAGAGGGGGAGAGAGATTGGGAGAGGACAAAACACATAACGAGTTATCTACGCGTTAATGGTACAAATAATCAACGTGTGCAGCAGCAACAGCAACAACACCAACATAAACAGCAACAACACCAACAGCAACACTGTCAACAACAACAACAACAGAAGCAGCAACAGCAACAGCAACACTGTCAACACTAAACATACACTTAACATTAATTGTTTTTTATTAACACGCCATGTGGATGTTGCTGCTGTTGATGTTGCTGCTGTTGATGTTGCTGTTGCTGCTGCTGTTGCTATTGCTGCTGCTGCTGCTGTTGCTGCTGCTGTTGTTGTTGCTGTTGATGTTTCTGCTGCTGTTGCTGCTGCTGCTGCTGTTGCTTTTGCTGCTGCTGTTGCTGCTGCTGTTGCTGCTGTTGTTGTTGCTGTTGCTGCTGTTGATGTTGCTGCTGCAGTTGCTGTTGTCTATGCAGTAGCTGAGATTCATTAACAATTCAAAAAAAATAAGAAGCAAAGGCGAAAAAGGAGAGAAAAAGAATTGCACATGGCCGGCGGGCAGCGCAGTCAACGCAAGCGTCGCAGTTGCAGTCGGCGTCGCAGTCGCAGTCGGCGTCGCTGTAATCGAGTTGTTAACTCGAAGTGACAATGCACGAAGAAGACAGACAACAATTAAGTGTGTGCGAGCGAGAGAGCATTATGGAGAGTACAGCAAATACGAATACAGGCAGAGCTTATTGTTGTTGTTGTTGTTGTTATTGCTGCTGCTGCTACTGCAATTGCATTAATGAAATCAACACTTGCTGCAAAGCAAAGCAAACAAGGCGTTGTTGTTGTTGTTGTTGTAGATGATGTTGTTGTTGTGGTAGATGATGTTGTTGATGTTGTAGTTGTTGCTGTTTCACGTGTTGTTGTTGCGTTTGTTGTGGTTGTTGCCTTTGTTGAGCTTTTGCTGCGCTTAATTAAAAGCCAGATTGGCCGCTGCAGCTGAGCAGCTAAAACATATTTCAACAATTAACAGCAGCAGCAGCAGCAGCAACAGACGAAACAATAAAAACAAAAGCCTAACTTCACACTCAATTAACACGAAGCAGGCAAACAAAAGCAACAAAAACAAAAACAAAAGCAAAAGCAAAAACAACAACAGAGACAGCAATAACAGCAGCAGCAATAATAACAAGAACAAATGAAACAGCACACACACACACACACACGCCGAAAAAAAACTGCAAACTTTTCGACTGCAAAAGCACCCACACATGCATACACACACACACACACGCGCAAACGCAGAAAAACTAAAACACACACACACACACACATGCAATAAGAGAGAAACTCCCACACACACACATAGAGAGAGAAACGCAGCTAAGCTTTGTTTGCTGTTAATTGAGTGCATACACACACACACACACACACACACACACACACACACGCACACGCACGCACAAACAAAGCGCAAAGAGAGCAAAGAGGTTAGCGAGAGAGCAAGAGCAAGCGAATCACTGCATGAGGGAGGAGAGCGACAGAGAGAGGGGGGGGGGCATTTACAAGCAGCAGACGCATGTAAAACAAAATATAAAACGAAACAAATACAAATTATAACAAGAAATGCAAAACTGCAGCAGCAACAGCAGCAGCAGCGCCTAAGTAAGCATAGAGCTCTACTTGTTGTTCTTCTTCTTCTTCCTCTTCTTCTTCTTCGCTTTATTGGTGTTAGAGGCAGAGCCAAAGCTAACGGACATGAATGAAAACTGATAGCGCACGTCATTGACACCTACAACAGCAGCAGCAGCAGCAGCAGCAACAGCAGCAACAGCAGCAGCAGCAACGTCATTGAGTCGTTCGGCTTTATGCACGAAGAGCAAAGCATACGCACGAAGTGCACAAGAGTGTGAGGGCACGAGTGCCAGTCGCTGCATAGAGCCCAAGCAGTGGGTGGCAGAGCGAGACAGAGAGAGAAGGCAATGCAATGCTTTGACTCGCTTGCACTAACTGCTACATCTGCTGCTGCTGCTATTGCTGTCGGCTGTGGACTGTGGGCTTTAGGCTGTGTGGACTGTAGGCTATGTGGACTGTGGACTGTGGGCTGTGTGCGTGCGTAATTGCTTTTATTGCTCTGTTTTACTTGATTTTATGCTTCGTGTTAATTTTTATTAATTTTCTCTTTGTTGTTGTTGTTGTTGTTCTCTTGTGCTAGAGGTGCTACATAAATTTGATTTTTATTTCTTAGAAAAAATTAAATTTTTATTAATAAATTTCCAAATCAAGCACATAAATAGTGAGCGAGACGGCAAGAGAGCGAGAACGAGTGAATGAGAGAGGGAGAGCGAGAGAATGAAAGAGAGAGAGAGAGAGAGAGAGAGAAGAATGTCGCATCAAGCAATCAGAACACGCAGCGCAGTTAAAACGCACCAAATGCTCCATACAATTTGTATAATGCTCAAAAATATTAAAAATATACACACACACACACACGCACATATTTGTATGTGCTTATGGGTTAATAAAAACAAAATAAAACCAAAGCAATGCAAAAGTTACTTAAAATTCATGAAACGTTTTCCACAACAACAACAACATTGACTGCGTGGGTGCGAGCGAGAGAGTAAACAGAGCAGAATGCAAAGGTAGAATAAGTAGAAGAAGCAGAATAAGAATAAGAAGTATAAGAAGAAGTAGAAGTAGAAGTGGAAGTATAAGAAGATGTAGAAGTAGAAGTGGAAGTAGAAAAACCATTAAACGTAGACGTAGAGGCAGAAGTGAAATCGAAGAAATAGAAGAAACGTAGAATTAGAAGTCAAAAAATTTTAGAATTAGTGGAAAGAGAAGAATTAGAAGTGGAAGAAATAGAAAGATCAAACAAAACGCAACTTATCTAAAGCTTTTGGCTCAATGGGTTATTCGAGCTTTCGCAGAGCTTTCAGGCAGAGGCAGATGCAATTAAGCAGATCGAATAGATCTGATTAGATTAGGGTTGACACAGATCTGTCGCTGTGGTTGTCGCTTTCAATGTCGCGCTAAGCGTAAATTTCAACGAAAAGCGCTCAAAAGAGTGAAAGAAGAAGGAAATAAGAGAGAGAGAGAGAGAGAGAAAGAAAAGAGAGGGTAGGAGTTAGCGCATCCTTTGCTAGCTTTTCTCGTTTGTTATTCTTGGTTTTTGTTCTACTTTGAGCCAATTAGCGCTCTAATCAAGTGTAAACTAATGCTAAAAGCCAAGCCGAGTTTGCGCTGAACGCGTGAATCTGCCACGAGACAAAAAAAAAGGGAACAAAAAAAGAAAAAAAAACCCAAAAAGAATCAGAAGAATAAAGCAGCGAAGAAGAGAGCAAAGGCTGCAGGGTGCAGGGTAGCGGCAGCAGCAGGTAAAGAAGAAGCTGGAGGATCAAGCGACGGCGACTATGCTAATTTGACTAATTTGAGAGTGGCCAAGAGAGAAAGAAAGCAAGAGAGGGAGAGAGAAAAAGAGATATAAAGGAAGAGAGACAAAGAAAGAAAGAGGGCGCTTTATTGGAAAAGCGAAAGCGCCGTCTACCGCTACTGCTCCCCCTCTCATACTCTCTGTCTTTCTACCTCTATCTCTCTTCCTCCCCCTCTCTCCTCTCTCTACCACTATCTCTCTCTTTCCATCCCTTTCTCCCCCCCTCTCTCTCACACTCTCCCTCTCTCTCTCACGCACTCTCCCGCTCTGGTGTCGCTGGGCCTTTGATCTGCCAGCGCGCATCTAGGAAATGTTTGTCAAATTCATTCGACCGTTCTCATTGTTTTTGACATTTCTTGCCTGTGCTCTGCGTCGTTTGTTTTTCTAGTTGGTGCCTTCTTCTTCTTCCTCATCCTCGTTCTCTTTGTCGTCGTCTTCATCATCGTCTCGTCTACTGATGTTTCGGCTTTTGCTCTTCGTTTGCCCTTCGCTTTCTTCTACAGAAGCTTTTGCTTTTGGCTCAAAAGCTCATTGTTCTTTGGTTGCCGTCGCCCAGCCCTGCACTGACCCTACCCATCCCCCCTTCCCAACGAATCTCCGCACTCTCGCTCACCCTCGTTCTCTCCTCTGTTCTACACTCCTACGCCTGCCTCACGCATTCATCAGGCATTGTCGTTATTTCTCTGGCGCCAAAAAGACGCCGTCTTTCGGTTTTTGCAGCTCCTTCGTCTTCCTCCCTCCCCCGGCTAACCCATACCCATCGTTCTTCCTTTTTGGTTCTTGTCGTTGTTGTTTTTGTTGTTGTTGTTTTTGGGTTTCTTGTCTCCTGTGTTCTGTGTCTTCTGCCGAATCGAACTCATGTTCTTCATTATAACAAACATCATCATGATGATTATCATTATCACCACCATCATCATTATCATCATCATCATCTTTGTCGTTGTCATATTTCTCTTCATCTCTGTGTTCTGTTCAGTCTTCTTCATTCCTCTTTTCTGCTGTTTCCTTTATGCATTTCATGCATACTTCAAAAATTTATACAATATGCGTTTAATATTCAATTCTTGTTCCCCTGTGCCCTGTTACTGCAGCCCCCTAAGCCCCACTGCCATCCCCCCTAAATATCTACCTACCTGCCTACCTATGTACCTTCCTATCGCCCGGTTCTCTTCACTTCCCTTTCCCTACTCCTTTCGTCTTTGTTTTTCTTGAAAACGAAAGTTTTCGCTCTGAGGAGAAGCTGTCTTTTTCTTGTTCTTGTTTTTCTTGGGTTCTTATGGGGTTCTTTTTTTGCGTACAGTCAGCCCCAACTATGAGGTACATTTTAGCCTGTTCTATTATATCTCAGGGTTATCAAATTGATCAAAGTTAAACATGTTTGTACAGTCGAAACCCTCTATAGCATAGTAAGGAATTCTAATATTTATAAATTATACAGGTCTAAAGGAATACAATTTCTAATAGGGTCTCATCAAGGCAATCAAAAAACTTGAAAGTTTTAAGATCATATGTATGGTAGATGTAATCAAATGACTTCATATGGTTCTTTATTTAATTTCACAGATTATTAATAACTCAAGTTAAAGAGATAGACAATTTCGTATGGGTTCGCATATGGGAAAGGGAAATGAAATTTCAGAGAAACTCTCCGAGTTAATAAATTATATTATAATTCGAAACTATTTGGAACTACGCTTTAAGATGATTAGCCAAAAAAAAAACCCGAAAAAAAAACAAACATATAAAAACAGAAACTTGATATAGCTGTAAACAGCTGCTACGGAGCGTAGAGTATGATGAGGAGCAGGGTGCTAGTAGTAGTAGAACTAGATGGTTGATGGTAGGGGTGTTGCGCATGATATTCTATGTGATGTCGGGCTTATCAGTTCAGCTCAGTTCAGTTGTCAGTCGAGAGAGCGCTGAGCGAGATAAGCGAACCGCGGGATGGGGAAAAGAGAATAGAAGGTTGTGTATGGTAGATAGAGACTGTGTAGGGTATGAGACACGGGGTACGGGCTCAGCGGAACAACATAGGGAGGGGTAGCGTTTAGTATATAGATGGAAAAGGGTAAGGGGTACGGTGGCAGAAGAATCGAAGTGCAGGGTAGTAAAGGGGCAAAGGGGAAGACTCATTAGACAAGCGGAGCGTGTAAACAGCGGAATTCTCGATACGTTTTGTTTGGTTTTTGGTTTTAGCCCACTTAGCGGCGTTTTGTTACCAAAATTTGTTAGTTTCGGTTTCGCTTGATGACCAAATTTGGTGGCCATTAAAGCCAAGCTGCAACTTCCGCTGCTAGCGTAGGCGTCAACGCCGTTGCCGATGCCGGTGCCAATGCCGGTGCCGCTGCCAACGACGACGTCGACGTCGACATCAGGCGGAAGCGGGCACTTAATTAGCGCTTGGGCAAGTTGAAACGTTTTAAATTAATTTTCATTTAATTTTAAGTGGACGTAAATGCAATATAAACCCGTTAATTACAAACCAAAGAAGAAAAAAAGTAGAAGAAACAACCAACCCAATGCCCATTAGACCAGCCTTGTCCATCCCACACCGCCCGGTCGCTCATCATATTACTTTTATGTTTATGCTTTATGTAAATTTGTGTGTGGAAAATTCTTAAGCTATTCCACACTTTTATTACACTTCTCTCTGTCCATATTTGGCTGTAGCTTGGTGCCGATTGTGTGGTACCTGCCCGGTGCTGGCTAGGCCCAGAGTGAAGCATTCGACCCACCACAGACTACACCAGCACCAGCCACAACGGCCACACCACGATCCGCCCTGCATACGAAATGCACCCACAATCGTCATTTGACCATCGACGGCCCCTTTGATTCGCACTCGTACTAAGTACTTAGTGCAGCTCCCAAGTCTTAGTAGGATCCATAAAATAACAAATTATTTTTATTCTCCCGCTACAAGCACTCAGTCTGAAGCCATGAGTGACAGTTCAGGCAGGCTAATCGTCTGAAATGTCCGTTGTCATCAATCGCTCAGACATCGGCTCTTGGTCTCCTATGATATGATAATTTACCCCAGCCTGTACAATATTTGCAAATCATTTGTAGACCTCATACAGTTTATATAATACTGATTTCTGCTATACTCATATTAAATATATATTACGCTATAATCTATCTGGATCTATTCAAATATTATGATATATATTTATGTATCATCCCGTATAAACCTTCTAAGATGCTTCACTTTTCAAAATATTACACAATTTCTTCGGTCTGCGATATTAAATTAGTCTAAATCTAGGTCTAAGTAAGGCTGGTTAATTAGTGTACAGGAAATTTCTTAAGGCGGAATAGAGTTCTCCTGGAATGGGATAATACACAATTTCAATGCACATGTTGGGGGTATACCTTTTCTCGTTTAGCGTTGTTTCTTTTCCAGGAATATTACCATAATGTTATATAAACGCTATTAGTTAGTCGGAGGGCGTGTCTATTTGTAGTATCGCATCGATTACGAATTTGAATCAATTTTACAACAAATTACGCACAAATTGCCCGAGACACATGCATTTTTTAGCTTGAATACCGTAACACGGCCCCCCACTCTATTACGTTAACTGTACCGATGGCTATATCTCTATTTCTGTCTTTGTCTCCGTTTCAGACCTCCATTTTGTTAACTGCAATTATTATGCATTTTTCATGGGCCCGAAATTGTCGAGCCGCTCAGGGCGGTACGACGATAAAAATGCCAACGGTTCAAACTGTACATCGCCTCAAATTACGTGCAATTTGTGCAATATTATAGAAAGGGTCCGAGAGGGTCTTAACGGGTCCGGAGGTGTGTTGCGGTGGGGGCTTTAAGGAAAAACTTTGCCACGCATTTGTCAACTTAGCACATCGATAATACCCAACACCCTCCTACGCCCCATGTGAAAGGTCTGCACCCGCGCTTTTGACGTACGTCCATGCGACAATTTCCAACACAATTATGAAAAACGCTTTTCCTTCGAGCAAAAGTATGGGGTTGGGGTTCGAGTTAACCTAATACACTGCACAAAAAACAAACATATCTGAAATGTGGACAAATTGTTGTTATACTTTGGGGTATATAAACAAGGTATGGGGTTTTTGGTTGAGTGTGGCCTATAGTTACAAATCCGGGTTGCCTTCTAACGCTAAATGTAACAAAATTTTTTGAGCAGAACACGAGAAAAACCTCCAACCCCCACTACCAGCACTAATGACCATGCTGCACTAGTGTGTGTGTGTGTGTGTGTGTGTAAAAAAAGAGCAAAACGTCTGGTAAAAACTACAAAGTTCCAACAGCGAAAGGAGGCAGGAGAAAGAAAAAGTTTTTGATATGAAAAGCAAAAGAAAACGCGTTACGCCCATTTAATTGAGCACCCTGTGATGGCAGAAACGCAAGCGGGGGCGGTAGCGTGAGCGTGGGCGTGCCAGTGCACTTTGATTGCCCCAAAACGTCAGCTGAGTATTTACCCAAAAGTAGTGAAAGCCCGTGTTAAGCCACGCAGGGTTGTAAGCAGTAAGCGGTAAGAAGTAATGGGATGGGGTAGTCGGGATAGTTCAACGGTTCTGGTTGGGGGTGAGCAGGTCCTTTCGTGTATTTTTTTTTTCGTCCTTTATTTATGAAAATTAAACAAGTGAACTTTGACAGGCGGTTGCTCAGAGGGTTGACCCGTTAAGAGGGCGGCTGAGGTACCTCCACCGCTTCTACCGAAGGTGGGTGCACAGTGGGGTCGTGTCATTAAACATTTGTCGAACGGTGTCGTTGTCGGTGTCTTGGCCCGACCCTTTGACACATTAACGCACGAACTACACACACACACACATAGAGAATACACTTAGCGAAAATCCTTTTAACAAACGATAAACATATAATTCTTAAGATCAAAAATCTTCGATAATACTCAAAGTGTTGGGATTTTCGGCGTTGTTTTGCAGTGTAGCGTGCAAGGTCTGGCATCAATTAGAGGCGCCGACTAAACTGCCTTGAGTCTATGCAACCCTATGGGCGCAAAGGGGATTGGATGGTGGTGGGGTGTGGCCATATAAATTGTATGTATCGCTGCAATGTGTTGGCATTCTCAATTAGCTTCAAGAGACGTAAATCAAAGCAAGAACATGAAACATTTCGTCGATTTGCAAATACATTTTATTTATATAGCGCGCAATATACCCTGTAAACGACAATATAAAGTGTATAAATTGAGAATTTGGATAGCAAAAGCTAAGCTATAATGTCAAAGTATTTCCCACATTTCAGCTACAAATTGTAAAGGAATTCCTAACGTTATGAATAAATATGAACATCAAATTTCCAATAGGGTATATCTTAGCACATTCAAAGTTGTCCAGACTGATCGATTACCTAGAATTTTATATATATATCCAGACTTGGCTATTACGGTACGCTTTGTGATGTTATAAATCTGTCAGAGTGATAATATCACAACTAGCGTGTTTTACAGGGTATTTAGTGTGCGGCATGCCGTAAATAGCCTAGCCTGCTTTCATGTGGCGCTCTTCTTGACTTTCACGCGCCAAAGTGTCGTCAAGTGGATGCAACCAGAGCCAGGAGGCAGCTGCCAAGAGCCGTAAAGTCGCCCAAATGTACATTAAGACCGTAGAGGGTGCCCCCGAAGGGGATAGATCGGAATAGACGAGAATTGAGTTTATTTATTTGCGCTTAGGCAGCAATTCCAATTAATTGATAAGTCTGAACAGAGAACCTAGCGAATGACAACATTTCACGCAATTCGCTTTGCCAATTTAATTGCCAGCGACATTTTTCGCTTTTCGATTCGTTTTTCTCGACGGCGCCCGGGCAGGGATCGAATGGTCGCCAGGGGGTAGCTATGACAGGGGAGGGGGGGGGGGTGTTTAAGGCGGCGCGCGAGGGATGAATACGCATACGAATAACGAATAACAAGATTTAAATGCGCTGCGCGCTAATTGAATCAGCCATAAACACAAACCGAATACACTCAGACCATTCACACTCACACTTACACTGACAACGCCCAGTCGGTCTCGCCTCCTGCACTCCTCAAACATGCACCACTCACTTTTGATTGGTTTCGACTAACTCGAGCGAGAAAAGAGATAAAGTTTGTTATAGAGAGCGGAGGGTAGGGATAGGGGTAGCTCTAAAGTTCGTTGTATGAATATTCATGGGTGTGAGTGTCGCTACAAAAAATTACAACAAATATAGTTATCACATTCATATTCGCATTCTTATTCATATTCATATTCATATTCACATTCATATTCATATTCACATTCATATTCACATTCACATTCATATTCATATTCATATTCAATTTAATTTTGACTATTGCAATTCCTATTCAAATTTCTCAAACTATTCACATTGCTATTTATATTTTTAGTCTTATTCGCAACTGTATTCACAATCATATTTATGAACATTGAGTACCAAAACTCGCAAATGCTTAATCTATAGTGAGTACTCACTGAATATATGCAATTCGCAGTAATATTCGAACACATTCATGCATTCATATTAAGAATTTAAGCCAACATGTAAATAAAATGAGTGAATATATAACGAATGATCGATGCGTACAATCAATACACTCATTCAACGTTAGTGCAAGTGAGTACCAGTGAATGCAAGTGAGTTATAGCTCATATGTGGTTGCATTAGGTTAAGTAAATAAATTTTGATTTATTTGAACTCACACGCACACTCATTCAAATACACTCACAAGCACAATCATTCATTTACACGCACACTAGCACATATATATTCGTTATACTCTTCAACACAAATTGAAATAAAGAACGAGAAAGAGAGCAATTTAAAACAAGTGCCTAAACTAGTACTCACACTGTATTCACACTATTCACAAAGTGATTCATGTCGCTAACAAAGTGTAAGCGCAAGCATAAACAGCAATTAAAAACAATGTTCGAGTGTCTTAGCGCACTCACACACACACACACACACACTCAGAGAGAAACAGAGACATAGGCGGACATGCACTTGCATGTATTCATAAACACTCACATCTATTCATTTGACGCTTGCACCACACTCACAAACGTTTCTTTTAGCGGATTATTGCTACTGGCAATAACAAAACAATAATTTTGACATTGATGATGATTATGTTGTCGTTGTTGTTGCAGCAACACTGGCAACAGCAGCAACAGCACCAACAGTACCAACAGCAACAGCAGCTATTTAGTTGTTGTAGTTTTCGCACTTGTTGTATGGACGGACTAACTGACGGGGGGTGCACTTTTGGGGGCTAGGGGTTGAGGAGGGTGCTGAAGGCAGCTCAATGTCTCAGGCAGCTCATGCAACGGCAACAACAGTTGGTGGCGTGCTAAAAAGTTGCAACTTGCATATGTGAAAGGCGCTTGCCACAAGCTGTGGAAGCCTCGTAACGAGGTACCACACTACGAGTGCGAGTACGGGTACTCGAACAAACTTTTACAAGCCACTCAAATGAATTGTAGCCGCAACTGCGCCAGGGCGAACCTACGAAAGAACGATACGGAGTGTGAGAAGGTGGGGCCGAAGAATGAAAGAGAGAGGTAGTCTGAAGTTGAACGGTGCAGCTGCAGTTCTTTTGCTTTGTGTGTGTGTGTGTTGGTGTGTGCTTTCACAGCATTCACAATGAACTCAAACACACATATACACTCTGTACAACAACCAAAGTGAATACCCGACCCACCCTGTGCTAACCGTACTCTCTGGCAGCACCCTGAGCCCCACAGCCCCCTACCAAATGGGAAAGTGTTGTACTAAACTCATTTGCTGATGCGCTTTACACACTAACACCAGCTTTTTTCCTCTCTCTCTCACTCTCTTTCTCCGTTGGGCTCTCTCTCTTCCTCCGTAGGGCTCTCTCTCTTTCTAGCGGAAAAGCGTAAAACACCGATGTTAAATAACAGCCGAATTCTAGCACTGCATTTCACCCCATTACCCCAGCTGCACACAGTATAATGCAAAAGCGACTGAAAAAATTAGGACCGTACCGTAAGGAGGTACCCTACACCCCTGCAGGGATGACTTCACTTTCTTCCTAAGGGTATAGACCTGGGATCTCGAGGTCTATAGAACATTATAATGTAATTTTTGAAATATTATAATACTATATAATGCCAACATAAGGTTTTTTGGCAACTTGTAAGGTACCTTCTTTTGCTAAGCTCAAATTTAATCAAAGTGTAGCCTCAATTTGGGATATATGTATATAAGACACAATTTGAGACGAAAATATTTGAAATTGATTTTATAAGAGAGCTCAAAATTGAAAATGATAAAAATGTAGACAAAAAATTCGAAACCTATTCTATATTTCTCCTAAAATTTATTGGAATAAGGGGAAATAAACGAAGGGTACATTTTGGATGAAATTTTATATTGTAAAGGTGCTTAATGGACCCTGCAAACAACAGACATAACTATGGAAGACTATGCGAAAATATGGAAGACCAAACGAGATAATAAGACTATAGTCTTATGACTATGAGATTCGATAGAAGACTGCAGAAGACTGTAAAAACTACAGGGTTCTATGGAATTGGGTCTATAGAAGACTGGAGAAGATAATATTAGAATAAAGGACACCATAGGGTACTATGGGAGGGAGAGGGTCTGTCGAAGAATGGACAAGACAATAGGGTGCTATGGGAGGGAGAGGGTCTGTCAAAGACTATAAAAGATAATATTAGAATAAAGGACACCATAGGGTACTATGGGAGGGAGAGGGTCTGTCGAAGAATGGAGAAGATAACAGTTGAGTAAAGAACACCATACGGTACTGTATGAGACTAAACGAGACTCTGGAAGAGTGCGACTGGGTGCATGAGGCAGTCTATGAAAAGGTTAAAGTAATTATAAAGTTGCGCGCATGGGTTAGAAATTTGGCAAGTCATGGTAGGATGTTGTGTTTATGTTTATGGATGGGCAGCACTTGATTTGGTTTTACACTTGAGCAACGGCTACTAATTAGCTTAAGGATTAGGGAGAAAGGCAGAGAAAGAGAAGCAGAGGGAGGGGTTTCGGAAAGGGGCAAAATTTTTGTGTTTAACGTAAAGTTTTAAACGCAAAACAAAACAATGGAAAAAAACAAGATGGAGATGGAGATGATGAAGAAGGAAAATAAGACGGGGGAAAGAGTGGATTGAAAGGAGAAAAAGGGAAATGCAAGTTACATATTTGTAAGGGGGAGGCAGTGGGCGCATTGTTTGGGCGCGTCAAGCGGTGGGCGTGGCGGCGTCTGTGCACCAGACGCTCTGCAGACGCCGTTGATGAGGCGGCGCCAACGGTGCCCCGAACTGCGGCCAGGCGGGCGAAGAAGACGCCGAGGTGCCGACGGAGGAAGGAACACTCGAAAAAGTTTTTGCGACGCGCGCGGAGAGCTCGCAAAACTATTTTTGTAAATATTTGTTTAGTATTTTCTGTTGTTGTTGTTGTTTGTTGCATTTAGCCCGACCACACCCACCCATGTGGCGCCCAACGCCTAACGCCCACTGCTTAGGGATTTAAGCGAGGCGTCGAGCAATGCAAAATTTGTTGCTTTAAAAAGCAAAAGCGAAAAACCCCAATTGAATTTATGTTTCGAGTGCATTTCGTATTATGAATCATTGAATTAAGTAAGTGCAACAAGCAATGTGTGCATACTCATACACATTCACACATTCACTCACACATTACAGCGAATATTCACTGTCAGTTAGTTGGGCCAAATACACAATGAATACAAGTGAATGTTCTACAATTTTTACAAATACTTGTAAGTATTTAGTCAAACTCATGAATTTAGGAAGCGAATCATATGAAAATTCACTTGACGAAATACTATAGCCTATTTTAAATGTATATACTTATGAA
>JBANCZ010000651.1:0-31351 GCA_037040025.1 Sphaerogastrella javana | reverse complement strand
CATATGTTTGAGTGGAGGCGTGGCAGACCCCATAGAGTATATAGATTCTTGATCAGGAAGAGAAACTGAGTCGACTTGAATCGAAGAATCGATTTTTTTCGAATAAATCAGTGCCCTCCCGCCAGAATCGCCAAAAAATCAGCAAAAAATCGCCAAAAAACCGCCGAAAACTCCAAAAAACCGCCATTACTTTTTCAAGTGCTGGCAACATGTATCTATGTATCTGCCGTGTAAAACGAGGTACGCAGCTGCAGCATACCCCTAGAGCGCGCTCGGAAAAGAAAAAAGTTCAAAAAAGAAGCTCGAAAAACAGGCACAAGGAGGCGTGGCGGACCCTAAAAAGTATATATATTCTCGATCAGGAGGGGATGCGCAGCCGATCGAGCCGAAAACCTCCCTCTCCCGTCACAATTGCGCCGAATCGCGACCCCACCCGATCAGACGCGCCTTCGAAAGTATGCTGCGGCCCCCGTCAAACAAGCGACGTCGAACAAGTTTCAAGCGAGCAGCATCACTGTGGCGCTGTAGCACACCCTCCGGTAGCGCCGAAAAGCGAAAATAGATCCCGTTACTCGATTTTCGAAATTTCTTCGATTTTGACCGGATTTTCTGAATTAGCGGCCTCCGGGGAGACGGAAAACGCCCAATCGACGCGGCTGCTCGTCCTGATTGAGAAATTATGTACTCTGGGGGCCTGCCACGCTCCTGCTGCCTCTTATTTGATAAAAACGTACAGGTGTACACATTCCCGATCAGGAAGAGCAGCCGAGTCAGCCTTTTCCGGCTGTCCAGAGGCGCCAGAATCGCCAAAAAATCGTCGACAAATCGCCAGGGCTGCCAGCCTGTCTCTATGAAGTACAAAAGGGGCTTGCGATATGATACGACGCGGCTTACGTAAAAATTAAATAAAAATTGAATAAAGCAAACTTATAATCTGATTAGGTATAGCTACCTGTATTAGCTAAGCGCAATTAACGTTAGAGCGTTTTAAGAGCTCATCGTAAAGTCATCGATGGTAGATAAAGTAAAGTAGGGGACGAGTTCTATAAAAGATATAGGTATAGTTCTTATAGATTAAATTTTGGAGTAAGATTTCCACAGAGTTTAAACATAAAAGATAGGTTAAAAAATAAGATGGTCGAATATGGTAGACATGTAATATATATATATATATATATATATGTTCAAAAGTTTTAAGTATATTCTAAGAAGGTGGCGATCGTTGGTTTGACCTAATTTCAATCTATAATTTATATATACTTTTAATACATTATGTTTAATAGTTTTTTTTTAAAGGTTCATTTATATTTACAAAAATTTAAATGGTTCTTTTTATCGCCTACAACAAACAGACAAAGTGTAAACTTATCATAACGAATGCGCAATAAAATTTAAAATAATTAACCAAACATTACGCTTTTATAAACCCATATTTATTATTGTAAAAAACATAACAAATATAAAAATAATTATAGTGTGTGTCGCTTAGCACTTGCCACACGCAGCCCAACGCGAAGAATTAACATATTGAGAGCTCGAAGCTTAAAACTTGGAGCAAAGATGAATACGAATAGCCAGAGGTAGAGATGGAGGTAGACAAAGGCAGACTAGAGTTCCATCTGGTCGTAGTGTTGGTTACTATAGTTTTAGCTAGTTATGTATTTCGAAAGCTAACGAGGCTAACACTAGGAAATTGTGTAAAACAGAAATTAAAATTGTAGGCAGTAGAGCGAAAAAGCGCTGAGAGACAAACCCAATAAAAAAAAGTAGCCAGACACAATGCGATTTAGATACAAACATACTATACATATATGCATAGAGATGGTGCCATAAAAAATGCTTTCTTTGGCAATAAACACACTACATTTGTTTACATATCATTTGGGTTTGTTTCATATCACTTATGCATGCGATCGATCCGATCGAATCGAAAAAGATCTGTAAATAGGAAATAATTTATGCAGAGGAATACGCAACCAGTCGAAATCCCCCGAGCGGTTGCTCCTCACAACTCAACGAGCTACTAATTTGGCGATCAGTAGACACGAGAAAAAAAATACATACAATTTAAGATCACACGACAGTGAGCTACCCTGTAATATATTCAGGCAAAAGGCAACAACAAATTTATGTAAAATACCCTCTAAATCAACAATTTCTAATTAAATATCAAATTTGATATGTCTAGCTTCGAGTTGACAAAGGTTAATGCATACAATTTAGTAAATCGCATGATCATAGTATTGTTTTTGGAATAAATAAAAATTTTTTATAATTTACGACTATTACAAAATGTTTAAACAAATCAAGCATACCCATTCTATTAACTTCCTAGGGTATGCAAAGTAGTTGGTCTCAGCTGCACATAAGAAATGACTTTCTTTTAAACTGTAGCTAAGCTGATCAAAATATCGATATGGCACATTAACTAATAATATTTTGCATTAATTTCGATTGAAATATTATGCTATTATACATACACAAAATTTAAATATAAACATATGGGTATATTCAGTGGTTGGTAGGTAGGTAGGTGGGCCCAGGTGTTATATAACGGATGCAGCTGTAATGTGTTGGGCTCTATTGTATGAATATATTTCCGAATATGGCTGGTTCCGTGATTTCGGCAACCCAGCCAATAAGCATATGCCCTCTTCATCGAGGCGACAATAGATTTGATAATTTTCTGGGGAAAACAACGGAATCTTATAAAAACATTCGTATCGCTCAGTCGGAGCATCAGTTGAGTTCAAACTGCTCCGAGTAGTAGTAGAAGTTAGAAAAAGGCATTGCGGCTTTTATCCCCATCAAAATGAAACAGTTTGCAGTTCTATTGGTAAGACCCATAGCACTACTGTTCCGTCAATCGTGTTTCTTTATCTTATTTCTTATCTTTGTCTTCATGTAGTGTCTGTCGTGCGCTGTGCTGGCAGCTGCTGCTCCCCAGGGTTACAAGTACCAACAGAATGCTCCTATCATTCAGCCCGGCAATCTGCGTCCCCAGACGCCGCTCTCACCCAGTGGAATATATAATGTTCCTGCTCCACAGCCCGTGATCCAAACCGTGCAGCCCGTCCAAACTTTGCCCGTGCAGACGGTGCAGCCGGTGCAGACCGTGATCAATACCGTGGAGCCTCAGGTACAGCAGGTTCACCAAGTCCAACATCAGGTGCAACAGCAGGTTCAGGTGCAGCCTCAGCCTCAAGTTGTCTATCAGCAACCACAGCAGCAGTTCATCCAGACCCAACCGCAGCAGCAATTCATCCAGCCACAAACTCAAGTGGTGCAGACCCAATACGTGCAACGTCCAGCAATTGTCACCAAGGATATCTACATTCACTCCGCGCCCGATGATACCGAGGAACTGGTGCAGGCTGGACCACAGCTGGATAATCTGCCCATTCGCAAGAACTATCGCATTGTGTTCATTAAGGCACCAACACAGAATCTTAAGCACACTGCCGCCGCCCTGAAACGTGCTCAGGCCAGCAATGAGGAGAAGACCGTCATCTATGTGCTGTCCAAGAAGCCCGACATCACCGAAATCCAGCAGCATCTGCAGCTCAGCCAGACTGAGTCCAAGGTACACAAGCCCGAGGTTTACTTCATCAAGTACAAGACCACTGAGGAGGCCCAACGTGCCCAGCAGGAGATTCAGGCTCAATACGACGCTTTGGGTGGCGCCACCCACATCTCTGATGAGGGTGTTGCTCCCATCAGCAGCTTCTCCGGCGGCAGCCTGAATCTGGGCAACATTGTGCCACAGCACATCCAGGCCCAAACCATTCAGGCTCAACAGCCTCAGACCATTGTCCAGACCACAGGAACTGCTCCCATCCAGACCTCGTTTGTGCAACAACAGAGCTCGGGCCTACAGACCTCCTCGATCAAGTCGGGAGTCAACTTTGTGGTCAATCAGCCATCCAATAGATACGTGCCAGCTAAGACCTTCAAATAAGCCCATGTTACCATGGCTTTTATGAAGGGCTTCACCCTCAAACCTCTTTGAGGTCTGCATTTCATCGCCTCATTGTAGTTTATTCTAATTTATTGTACGAGTAAAACCACCCATAAATCAATATGAATAAAACAATATTTTAATCAGCAATTGTTTGGATTTTATATCTTTAATATACCATAGAATATATAGTACTGAAAGGAAATATAAAAAAGGATGCCCAAAGAAATTTGAATATGCAGCGACTAACTATACTACCTTTACCTCAACGTTAATCTCATGTATTTTACACATCGGTAAACACCCTCACAATTTTTATAACGTAGAATTAAATCTTTTGTGAAGAGAGTAATCTCATAAAATCGAACTTTAATACCAACTTAAAGATTGTAATATAATTGTACTGCTAATTTGATCTAATTATATTTCACAGAGTAGCATTAGTTCACTTTCTTTGATCAGAAAAAGTCTAATTTTAGATCCATCAATTGTAACTTCTATCTTTTTATTGGAACAATAGTTCAGAAAACTTATTCAATTATAGTATAAAGAATACACATAATAATTTAAATATTTAATCTATTATATGGTATGCTTTTCTTTTAATATAAAAGAGTTTACTTACTTACTTTGATACACACTTTGATTTAGTAAGATCTTCTTAATTGTATGCAATAACTCTGTTGCATAAATAAGTAGTATTTATATTTGTAGTAGTCACATAATTTGCATAAAAAGTTCACTAATGACAATTTTGAATTTGAATTTTCAAATTTATGGCTGATAATAGGTTTATACGTCGCAGGCCTATAAAATGTTAACAACCTCTCTGAAGTGGGTGCATCTCGAGAGCTACAACCTGTGTCTGTGTATAGTGTATATTATGTAAGACAAATCAAATGCTAATCGATGTGACCGGTTCACCCGTACCAAGGGGCACTAAAACTATGTCGTAAGAGCCCAGAGGCATAAAAAACATTTTTTTGGTATTGTTTTCTGCTGGGCATTGTCCATAAATTTGTTGTGTTAATTGGAAAAGTTGTGAAAGAGACCAACATATGAACAGGGGGAGGGAACACAAATAACATGTTTCTTTTATTTTATGTATGAATATTTACAACAACATTTATATACTTATCGACTAGGTGCATAACAATTCTTGAAAAATGGCTAAAGGGAAGAGGTAGGTAGGTTGTTTGTTATCAGTCGTTACAATTTGTGAACTATTTTCGCACTTCTCACGCACGCAAATGAGCAGGCAAATATTTATTAGGTATGGCACCTGTAAGACCTCCGGAATTGCCCGTAGATATGGCATTACCACTGGCAGCAATAACACCTGGACCCGTAACACCGCGCTGAGCGTCCAGTGCGCCAATCACTGAGGTCACTGGAGCAACACCCTCATCCGATACCTGAGTGGTACCGCCGAGCTGATCATATTGTGCTGCAAGTAGTAAGGTTTTGAGAATTCGGTTCAACTGAAGTTAAGATTGCTAGGTGAATATAAATAGAATTCCAATGAGTTCCTCTAAAGCGAAGTACTATAGATAGTTAATATATATAGATAGTTTAAATATTTCACAAAATTGTTGAGTTCCTATAGATAGTATCCATCTCCAATATAAATTGCACCTTGTGAATGTCGCTACCGATGCTTTTATGTCTCAAACTAATCAAGCTGTTGATTGATATATAAAGATATTATATGGTACACTTAACACCTTTGTCCACTATGAGTCAGGGGGAAAATACTGAAGATATCGGTATGAATGTAGATCTGAGAAGTGTGGTAAACCGGTATCAGAGGAGGCTGACCTCCAAAAGATGGGGGCGAAATCTAATGCTAAATGCCATAAAGATGCGTTGACAAATAAGCTAACAAGGTCTTGGCCATGTGATAACATGCAAAATTGTTGAGTTTCTATTTTGAATAATAATAATAAAATAAAAATATGCTGTTAGCTTTTGTTTTGTTCGAATACCTTGTATGGTGCGCTGTGCATGCGCAGCTTCCTCCTGTGTCTTGTATTTGATGAAGAAGACCTCGGGCTTGCTGATCTGCTTGGGTGCAGCCTCCTCGATGGCCGTCTGCAGCTCGAGGGGATCGGGCTTCTTTGTCAGCACATAGATGATGGTCTTCTCCTCGACGGGTGCCTGTTTCAGTCTCAGCTGCGTCTTAGACACACTCGGAGTCGGCGCCTTGATGAACACAATACGATAATGTTTGCGTGGAGGCGGCACGGGTAGCGGCGGTTGTGGGTACCGCTGCTCTTCGGCATCCTCAATGGGTGGTACATGCACATAGATATCCTTTGACACGACTGGAGCGGCACCTGGGTGCTGCTGTTGCTGTGCTTGGTAGGCAAAATTTGGTAGCAACTGTTGCTGCTGTTGTGGTTGTTGTGGCAGCAACTGTTGCTGCTGCTGTTGGTGTTGATGTTGCTGCTGTTGCAGATAGCTGTTACTCTGTGTAAGCAACTGTTGTAGCTGCGGTACCTGCAGTGCCTGCTGCACCACTCGCTGCTCATCAAGTGTGGGCTGGGGCAGACCAGGAAGACCCGGCAGACCTGGTAGACCCTGCGACTGATAGCTGTATCCCTGTGGTGCTGCTGCAGCCAAGCTGAGCATGAGGCATGTCACCTGATAAGCGATAATAACACAAATGCAACACAAAACGATTACATTTACAACTGCAACAAATTGCTAAATTTCTTTTTGACTTACAATAAACACGCGCATTTCGTTGTGAGTCGAGTCGAGATGAGAAATAGTTACAAATCGTTAGAGAGATTGGGGCACCAGGGCGCTTGGCACACTGAAACCAACTAAATGCTAATCACTGCAGGTCCCAAACTTATAAATCCGAATCGCTTCGTCTGCAGAGTTAACGTCGTCGTCGTCGTGTTGCTGCTGATGCGACGTAAAGTTCAAATGAAACTGAAAACCACAAAACGCGTCCACAACAAAACGTAAGCATCAAAACACGAGCGCTACAGTCGAACGCACTCAACACACAAGCTTCGATATAATAGTTGCCTTACAGCACAAGAATGATAGAGGTGGGAAAGGCGTACATACATGCATATATTATATACAATATGAATAAAGTACATCAAACATATGTGGATCATAGCAACGTTAAATATTTAAGGTATGGTACTTCTTCGCGGCCTGAGGTTACCAAAAGAGAATAATAATAATATTTAAGATTATATACTGTAACTAAATCCGAAATTTAGTCGGTTTAGCTTCTATAGTTCCCAAGATCATGCAGTTTATACGAATAGAGAGACGAAGAATCAATGTCAATGATGTAAATATACATACAGTCGTTGAGTGGGTATATATGTACATTATACATTGATCTATCACATACGATTTTACATACTATACATTTCTTCAAGCCAAGTATACCCGTTACAAAATATTTTCAAAGGGTGCAGGGCACACATAAAAAAACCGCACAGATAAGCGGCAAAACATGCTTTTTTTCTTCTTTTCGAACAACCTTGAGTTGGTCTGTTTAGTGGCCAAAAGACTCACACTCTCTGCCAAGATACACACACACTGCGTCATCTCGAAGTCGCGTTTTGAAGCTTAGCGCCAGCCAGAGATCAACAATAGCCACAGCAGCAGCATCATCATCATCTTTGCCGCATACCTGGCCTGGCCTGAGCTGGCCAAGTCGAGTGGAGGCCCAAACTCGCCGGAAGTCATATGGAAATTAACATATCTATTGTTTGGGGCAACAATTTCGCCTGGTGTCTGATCTCCGATGTCTGATCATGCATTTCATTTTCAGATTTTATGAGATTTTTTCTGTTATTTGTTATTTTTTCTGTGATGTTTGATATATTATAATGACGCGCTTGTACACTTTAAGAAAAAACAACAACATCAACAATAATATTTTTAAAGGTAATGTAAAAATTAAAAATATTACAGTCATCTATAAATATTACAAACATAAAAGTACTTATTTCAGTAAGGTAGATAGTTTTGACATCATAGAAGAAATGAAATTTATATTTCCAATATAAATAAAATACCATTATTACTTTCATATCACATAGCTACTTGATAATTTAGAATTTTTGAACTATAAAATATTTGGAATTATTTTAATAATTATAATAATAATAATAATAATAATAATAATAATTATATTTTTGTTATATTTTGTACAATGTTTCAGTACTCAATAAATTTTCTCTTTAAATTTATTGTGAATAGATCATTTCTCTCAGTGTATGTCATAATTTGTGGCGCATTTTGCTCAATAATTAAACATAACTTGCACAAATCGCGATTTTATGCCATTAGCAACGGGCCAACAACTTGCAGCAGACACTGTGCCTGCAAATTGTTATACATCATAGAGCATACATAACGAAAATCGCCTCGATCGGTATAGCATGACCCAGTTCAATTTGCAGGTCTTGCAATTTTAATTGGACCATGCAGACTATGTAGACCATAGAGGCTGACAGACAGATCAAACAGTCAGACAGACAAACAGACAAACAAACATATAGATGTTACCTAAGGCCAGATGATATGGGGGTTTAAATGCTGAATCAAACAATTAAAGCAATTTTTGGCAAATCAGTCGAGACAGAGAGAGAGAGATAAAGAGAGAGAGACGAAACTTAAAGTTAATCCTGCTGAAAAGAGCGAGGGTAAAAACGCATGATATATGAAAATAAAACATAAAGCTCAATCAATGTCCATCAGAGGGCTATGAAAATTTGGGTCAAAATGCGATAGCCGCTTGTGCTTGTGCCCGTGCTTCAAGATGAATGATGATGATGCTCATCTTGGCTGATGATGATGATGATATTTTGATGTATGACTGCAGATTAATCAAAAAACACCAAATGCTATGGGGTTACACCATGACGTGTTTAACTTTTGCTTTCTTAGAAATACAATACAATATACAATATATAAATAAATACCATATATAAAAGGCTGGACAGTCGGGCGTAACGTTAAACATCAGCTGGGTGTCTATAGCTTGCAAGCAGCTCTTGTCGTTTATTGATTAATTATAATATTTTCAGAACTTTAGCATCAAATATATTTTCGTTCGTTAATAGGGATTTGAAACGATTTTTAGTATTACATAATTCTAACCATGAAGATACTTTATTATAGTTCTCGAGATCTTAGCGGTCATGAGAATTGATAGACGAACACCATTACATTGATACCATATCGTTGTGTTTTAAGCATGATATGATAGTAATAATCTTAAGATTGTATAACGGTGCCTGCCTGACAGCACAAACTGAGTATACCCGACAGAAATGAATGCAAGGTATGCAAAAACTTTACCCACGCTATGCATATTATGCAATTGTTTATTGTGGTACTTAGTTATAGTGGGCTTAACACGCCCCATTCTATGCATTGGTTGTTAGATCTGATTGTCTTAAGCCTCGCTTATACAACTCTATAAATATTAAGCGTAAATTAGCGAATTTATTGCTTGGATTGTTGCATAATATTAAATATTTTTTGTTTATTATTATATTGTGAAGTGCGATCTTTCATTTCATTTTCACCTTTTCACTTTTTGGTGTCGGTTGATGATGGCGTGTACGAGGTATTAACATGGTCAAGGCTGTTGGCGCTAATATGCGACAATTACCAACACTGAGGAGTAAGAAAAATGTGTGCATATATAAAAGACATAATTAAATCATTAAAATATTATGTATTAAAAATTATTGAAAATAACAAGAAACATCGAAAAAATAAAAAAAAAAAAAAAAAAAAAAGATATGGCGAAAAGTATATTAACGTTCGCTAATAATTGTTTTCAAACTTTGGGGTTGTTGGGGTAATTAAATATTTAAAATTATTATTAATCAGTTAATTATAGTGTTGGCTAATGGTATTAGGTAACTATTGTATAGCCATCAAATGCATCTAATCAAATCTATTTAATTAAATTGTCACGAATTGTCATAATCTTTGTTTATCTTGCATTTCTCGAAGCGCCTTCAAAATTTGAATCTCAAGCTTTTGGTTCACAATCGGCGCTTTTTTTTCTATTTGGGTTTTGGTATTGAATAACGGTGCTTGTCTGAGCTTTTTGTGTGAAAGCTTTTCAAACGTTTTGCGTCTAACAAACTATGGTTTAATTAATAAAGTTTATGTTTTTTTTGTAAGACTTCCCTAGAAGTTTTGACCCTGTCAAAGGGTCACACAGGCCGTTGAGACTTGTGCAACAATTTGTGGTCTGCCAGACTGAACCCTTTCTTGTGGTTGTATGTTCATTAGCTGCAACTCAAACGCCTCATTACACACACACACACAAACTGACACACACCCACAACACCAAGAAATTTTCTTGCTTTGGGGCATTACGTGTCTCGGAGTCTCAGAGTCTGAGTTAAAGTCGAAGTCTTCCTATTGACAAAGGGATTTTTGTAGCAAATAATCAAAAGTAAATTTATCTTGGTGACTTGAATGAGCAAGTGAATGAGTGAGTATATGAGTGAATAAGTGAATGAATGAATGGGCAAGCCTGCATGATAAATGGTTAACATTGCAGCTCATGAAGAAGCGATCACACACAGCACACACACAATAACCACAACAAACACACATCACATGCAAATTTCATAGCTCAACGGGTCATTAATTAAGCCTGACAATACCCAAAGAGAGAGATAGAGGCATGGGTAAGTAGGAAAGAGGTCTTGGGGCTTGAACTATAGAAAAATTTACTTAATCGTTTAGTGGATCATTGTGTAGTGATTGTGCACTGCGAGAAAATGTATTTAATGCACACCCAAAAACAAAAACTACGAACTCTGACTTAAAATATATTATAGAAGTAATCGTATACAATTTAAAAATCAGTGAAAACTTTAGCTATAATAGCCATAATACCCAAGAAAATAATATATCAAAAATTGAATATCTCTTCTACACTATAATTTATCTTTTCACTTTGAGACTTTGTACTTAACATTTTTAAGCGCAGTGTAGAGCTATTGACTCAGCGAGTTGTTGGCCTGGAGTCTTTAGTTGAGACCATGGATATAGATGTTTTTCTTTGGTTATATGTAATCTGTAATCCGTTAGCTATAATCTGCACTAAAATTGATTAAGTGTTTATGCAATTTTTGCGTTTTTAATAACATTTAATCGATGCTAGTGGATTATCTTGCAGTGGAGTGGAGCGAACGGGATGCATGGCCAAAGGGCAGGCGTAACATAATGAGGTCGGAACTAGTCTGGGTCTCTAGAGGTCTTTTTTGGGTGGACTCGGGCTAAACAATTAAGCTGCATAACAAAGTGGCCAAAGCGCCGCACATCTTCACTCTTGTGTTGTTTTTATTGTTGTACTACTATTTTTCTATTTTTCTTATGACTTTTTTGTTTGTGGGGGGAATCACGCTAATTGGCTGTGTATTTCAGGCCAGGCATCAGCCACAACCGACAGCAACAACACCGACACCAGCTACAACTACAAGTCGCGGCATTTAATGAGACTTTTTCGGCTGAAGAAAGAGCCAAAGATGTTGGCGAAGATGAGACGAAAGCAAAAGTGAAACAAAAACAATGAACATGCAACAAAAGTATGACAGTAGAATGCGCTCGACAGCAATAGATACCATAGAAAGCCAGATATGATCTCATTTGATTTGGACAGAATTCTTTAAGTTACTTTCATTTTTGAAATTTCAGGTAAACATTTTTATAGATCTACGCACAGTCATGACATACTTTAAATATAAGTTATCCAAATAGGATATATTATAACTATACACCAAATATTATCTACCTAGATCATAAGGTTTTCCAGCTTAAAGCGGTTAGCAGACAGAAGGAGACAAATATAGCGCCATTGACTGATTGATATATATTTACACTATTCCGACAGCTTAAAACGGTAACACACATTCATGCAAACCCATCATACCCTACTCTATCGTTAGCCCTTTGGGCATAATAACAAAAAATTGTGCTGGTCTCCCCTATGCGAGTGTGTGGGTCTCATTGCTGAACTTCACTTATTAAGTTGTCGAAGCTTTTTATTTTGTTATCTTTCATATTTTATTTTCCATAGTTTTCGTTACTTTTCGTTAGTTTTGAGTTGGAGTTGTATATAAAGACCGTCGAGGTTCATCAAAGTCAAGCAGTGCCACAGCGAACGGCCAAGTAACCCCAAGTCAAAACTCCAAAACTTCAACTCAATCAAGCTCAGAAATGCGTGGATTTATTGTAAGCATGCTGCAACATTTAAGGAGTATCTTGAGGTCTAATCCATAAAACATTTTTTTCTACTCCTGTCGCAGTTGCTGTGTCTTAGCGCCGTGGCTCTGGCTACTCCACAGGGCTACAACTACAATCCTGGTCCATCGGCATTCGGTGGATTAAGCACGGCCAGCGGCGGCGCTGCTACCTTCTATCAGGGTGCTCAGCAGCAGGTGGCACCACAGCAGCACTATCAGCAACAGGTGCAGCACCATCAGCAGGTACAGCAACAGCAGACCTTCTTCCAGCCACAGCAACAGGTGGTTCACCATCAGCAACAGGTGCAGCATGTGGAGCAGCAGCAGCAGCCCATTGTCTCGAAACGTTTCTTCATCCACTCGGCACCCGAGGAGGCTGATGACGAGTACAAGGAGCGTCACATCACAGTTGGTGTGCCCAAGCGCAACTACAATGTGGTGTTCATCAAGTCGCCACAGCGCAGCAACAAGAAGACCGCCATTAAGATCACACCCGCCGTCAATGAGGACAAGACCGTCATCTATGTGCTGAGCAAGAAGGCCGACAGCTCTGATGTTCAAGCCGAGGTTATCGAGCAGCAATCGTCCACCAGCAAGCCCGAGGTCTTCTTCATCAAGTACAAGACCAATGAGGAGGCTCAGCATGCCCAGCAACAGATCCAGGCTCAATACGATGCTCTCGGCGGCAGCAGCCAGCTCACCGATGAGGGCGTCGCTCCTGTCACCTCTGTCATTGGTGCTCTTGGAGGCAATGGTGCCGGTGCTGCTGCTGGTGCTGGTGCCATTGGTGGTGCTGATCTTGGTACTGCTGTCGGTGGTACAGGCATTGGAGCCAGCTCTGGAGTCGTTCACTCTGGTCATGCCGCGACCAGCAACGCATATCTGCCACCCAGTTTCTAAGCGGTTGAGTTGAGTACTCAATCAATCGATTAATCGATTAATCGATCTGTTGTTCAATCGATCAATGGGTCAACTGCCAATCAATCACCAATCAAACTAAACTATCTACACTCTGTTGTTAATAAATTTTCGCATTTGTTGTTAAAACAAATCACAATCGCTTGCGCTTTCTATGCTTCATAATATTAATTACAGTTCGTTGAAATTTTTAATTATCTATAATTTGTTGGACGCTTCTTATCTTTCCTCCAAACTCAGCACCTGCTGCTTCTTCTTTCTCTATTTACTCTACTGTTTTCTTGTCTCTTCATTCGCTGTTGCCCACTCGCTTTAATTAAGTCATCATTATATTTGAGGTCAGGCATAGACCCGGGCGGTCAAACCTGAACATAACCTCAATTTACTTTCCCAGTTTAAAGGTGGCAACGCCATATTTGGGAAAGCTGAAATTGAAATACTCTAACATTGCTTTGTGTAGTCTAAAATATGAACTATCCAATCGATAAACCATAATAATAATAATGATGCACGATTTGCAAAAATTATCACTTGGATGTGTAACCTGATTACTATATTAACTAGTTATACTTATCGATAACATAAAAACGATAAATCGATAGTAATGAGCCCATCAGCTTAACTTTTACATGCGTCCAACGAACGTCATGTCGTATTCGTTAGACCCTCACCGACAGATATAATCATGGCAACATATTTTGTACAAGAAAGTGTAATTGCAAAGTGAAGTTTATTTTTGCCATAGCCCTAGGAGTAGTGCGAGTACATTGATTAGGTTTTGATTGCCCACAGCGGTCGGTGGGCTGAAGTGTTAGGTATGAGATTTTCGGACTTATATAACAAATGCTTGTAATGCGAGTACCGAGTAAATATAACCACAAATATAATTAAGGAAAACATTCACTGCAAGACTTTACTATAATAAAAGCGACTGAAAGAGTGTGGGGATGAGGTAGAATCGTAGATTTTTTGTAGGGGGTTGTTAGTTATGTCAATTAGTGTCAGAATGATAATTTCTGATGTCAACATTCAGAATGTTCCGATTGAAGACAGTTATTAGCGCTGTAAATAAGTGGACCCACAATTATATGGATATTTTCCAATAGGATTTACAATTAAATGAAATATTATATGGTAATTAAAATACCGAAATGCTATAGGCTATATAAAGTGCAGCCCAGTTGAGTTGATTATTGCAGACAAAGTATAACCCTTTACGGATAATGGTGTCTCTGTTCGAGTTGCAAGAGAAGTGCCTCAGGGCAATGGGCCACAATGATGATATCAGCGGAAAATTGAAACCTAAGCATTTCCTATGGCTGCTACTGGTCATATCAGCAGAATACCCACTAATGTATTATATCATCTATAATCGGGACGACATGGAACTGATTACCGCCTGTCTGAGTGTGGCCTTTACCAATCTGTTGACTGTCATCAAGATATCAACGTTTCTCGTCCACAAACGTAACTTTTGGCACATGATGCAGAGCTTCAGGCATATTTATCTGAAATGTTAAGCCCCATTCATTATTAAATCATTATTTATTGCTCTTACGATTCACCCTTAACTCTCTGACAGACCATCAAAGCGCTCAGGCTGGTCAGGGCTTTGTGGCGGAGGCCAACAAGTTGGCTGCACGATTGGGTCGGGCCTATTGCATCTCCTGCGGCTGTACGGGTCTCTATTTTATGCTGGGTCCCATAATGAAGATCATTAATAGTAAATGGCGGGGCGTTACCTATGCCAGGGAAATGCCAATGCCAATGAAGTGAGTCAGACCCCATCACGATTTCTATTCACTCAAATTGTGTGGTAACAGTCAATAATTATAAGAGACTTTTATAATAGATATTCATAATAATAATAGATAGGTTTTTATATTTACTTCCCACAGATTCCCCTTCAATGACGTCGACTCACCTGGCTATGAAATTGGCTTTTTCTATATCTTTCTTGTGATTGTTGCCGTCGTGTGCTATGCCTCAGCTATAGATGGTCTCTTCATATCATTTGCGATTCATCTCAGGGCCCATTTCCAAGCCCTTCAGCAGAATATTGAGCAGCTGGCTTTTGGCCAAGCCGAGCATCTGGTGAATCAGCAATTAGTTCAAGTTGTACAATACCATGTGCTACTGCTTAAATTGTCACGTGAATTGAGGCAGATATATCTGTCGATTGTATTTGGACAGTTTTCCATAACCTCCATACAAGTGGGCGTTATCATCTATCAAATATTGACGGTGGGTGCCATGAATGATGTCGAGGTTATATTATATATAAAGAAGTCCATTAAGAACTAAAGCAATAATATTGTGTTATAATAACATTATACTTTATACCTTATGTGAAGCTCTTTTAAAGACCATACTTCTATCCTCAGCACAAGGATGCCGTAATGGATTTACTTGTGTATTTCTCATTCTTTGGTTCTATAATGCTGCAACTATTCATGTACTGCTATGGCGGCGAAATGATCAAAGTAGAGGTAGACATAACTGCCTTTAATACATTTAATCTGTTAAGATTTAGTCGAATATTTTTCCTAGAGTCTACAGGTTAGTGTGGCTGTGCAAATAACCAACTGGGATCAGGCCAGACCCAAGGAACGGCGCTCCTTGGCCTTTATCATGCAACGTGCCCAAAGATTGACGCTTATCAAGGCGGGTTTCTATGAGGCATCCCTAGCAAACTTTCTATCGGTAGCTATTACATGTTACTATAGATATTCTATTATTCATATACAAACCTACAGATCTTGCGTGCTGCTATGTCACTGATAGCTGTTATACAGTCGGTTGAATAGGAAAACGTATTACATATTCTAATTAACTAGTCACGAAAAGTTCAACAAGCATTATTCGTAATCTGTAGCTGAAAATAGAAATTTATATCAAATAAATCACCATATATTGTTAAACACTATATCTTTTTAGACCCCAGCAAATTATTTCCAAAAAGGTGGAAAACTATGTAAAATTAAAATGTTGATTCGATGTTTCGTATAGAATATAGAATAAATCAAAGTAAACGGAAGATTTATTATAAAGTAAGGGCTCCCTTCTTACATTTTTGTAAGAACCGCTGCGGTTCGACTGCTTACTGTCTTACTATCAACAATTTTCCTCTTACACAAATCTAATATGCAACTCTTGGTCGTGATACAGGGTATATTCAAATGTGAATGTTTATAGAACAATATAAATACTATGCGATCGATTATGGCAGTGCAATGAACGAATAAAATAAACAATATTAGGAGCAATAAACGTAAAAATGGGTCCGATAAGCCATAAGATTGCACTACGGAAAATCGAGCTATAAATTTCAGAAGCACCTCACGGAGCTCCTCACTCGGCAGCTGTAGCTATAGCTCTACAGTACAGCTAGATATAGTAGTTCTTAATACATACTGTGTATCTGTGCGAGTGTGTATATCTGTGCTTGTGTATTGTTGTACAGAAGGACAATATGAGCAAGAGTAAGGCCGACAGTTGAAATAATCCTCTAGATTCCTAATTAAACCCCTGCTGACATTCCCTATGTTTGCAGAGCTTACACTGGCCATACTGCAGCTGCCCGCGGGTCGCGATGTCGATGCCAATGTGCGCCACGCCCTCGATAGCATTGCCGAGCTGAAGGCGGCAAATCCTCGGCTCGAGCTGGCCATTCTGCCAGAGAGCTTCAATGCTCCGTATAGCATCGAGGCCTTTCCCCGCTACGCCGAAAGCATACCGGATGGACCCACTTGCCGTCAGCTGTCGGCATTGGCACAGCGATTGGGCATCTATATCATCGGGGGCAGCATTATCGAGCGAGATGGCAGTAATAAGCTTTACAATACCTGCACCGTGTGGGCGCCCAGTGGCAAGTTAATTGGCAGACATCGCAAGGTAAGTGCACTGCGCGCAAATAATTAATCAGCACGCTGTTACACTGAAAGAAAAATGTAAAGGTTGATCAAAAACACGGAAGTATAAAAACTGTCCCTGGAGCAGAAACCGTATCATATATAATTTAGTACTAGTATCTATTGAATAACATACTAAATATATTTATCAGCAATTCGAACCGTTTTCTCTCTGTGCAGATGCATCTCTTCACCATTCGCATTAAGCCCGAGCACATGGGTGGCGTGCAGTTCGATGAAGCGGCCGCCTTGACAGCGGGCAATGAGCCAACCGTGGTGCAAATTGGAGAGCACAAGGTGGGCCTTGGCATCTGCCATGACAAACGGTTCGATGAGTTGGCGCGCATCTATCCGAATCTGGGTGAGCGTGGGCCGACTACATAATTAAACGCTGTAACTAGCACACTTAATCTTTAGCTCTGTCTCACAATAATTCTCTCTTTCGCACCCTCTATATACAGGTTGCTCTATGCTGGTATATCCGTCGGCATTTTGCATCTGCCAGGGTCCCATGCACTGGGAGCTGCTGCAGCGTGCCCGTGCCACAGATAATCAACTCTTTGTGGTAACCTGTGCTCCGGCCAGGAATAACATGTCCGGTTATGTGGCCTACGGTCATTCCATGATTGTCGATCCTTGGGCTCGTGTGCAGCGTGAGGCGGGCGAAGGACGTGAACTAATTGTTGAAGAAATCGGTAGGTTGTCGCATACTATTTATCTACATGTGTGCTTTGTATCCGTACGTCTAATACTTGTTGTGCCTCTCGACAGATTTCAACATGGTAGATGAAGTGCGTCGACAGATTCCCCTGTTTGAACAGCGGCGCACTGATGTCTATAAGCTGGCCCAAGCGCACACTTAAGAGCGGTATCAAAACAAGTTCTCATCTGAATACTGCATGCTGCTAAACGAGTTCGGTTTGCACTACGTATAAATGCCCTGCACTTAGAGTTTTCAAAAATACATACTCTATTACCCTGACATGTATTTCCAAAGAATTATTTTTATATGAAATTCTACCCATTATAATTCATTAAAATTGGTTGACTTCAAAATCTTTTATAATATATATTGTATTAAGTCATTTCTTAAAGCTAATGTAAATTTCTACTTTACACTTGAGCCGATATTTCCTTTTCGTATGCGCCCTTTTTACAGAGTATAATTAAGTCAAACGCACAGCGGGAGAATAATATATATGTACTAAATATTATACAGTGAAGCTGATACGGAATGCGACTCAAGAATTCTTATCTATAATACAAGCCTCAGAGAAACGTGAAGCTGTGGCAACGGCGGATGCCAGCGATAGTTCGTTCGTTCATTTTTGAGTGTATTTCAGTCTGAGATTGTCGCACAACTGGGAGTAACAACAGAACCGCAGCCATTTATCTTTATAGAGTGGGATTGAGCAATAATTCTGGAGGATAATGTGGCTGTTTTGGTCAGCCGTGCTGGGTCTGAGCCTCATCTGTGGCCAGGTGGTGTGTTCCGAGGCGCAGGTTGCCTATGTGGGTCACTTGTCAGAGCTGCGAATCAAAGAGCTGACACAGCTAGCCATGCGTATGGAGCACTCGATAAATCTGGAGAAGTATGCCTGCGATAGCTACTTTGACTATGTGTGCGGTAATAATCGACCACTCTTCTCAATTATGGGTAATTATCATTATCATTACTTTCTACTCTATGACTATTTAGCTATCGTTTTCAAGTTCCAGTTAATTTCTGTTAATTTTTACCCATAGGTCACATGCCACAGAGCCAGGATCTCATTCAGCTTTTAACGATGCTGCAAAACGATCCCGAACAGTTTGAGGCCAAACAAAAAATGATTGATTTTTTCATTTCGTGCAACACTCTCAAATCCCTGCAGGACTGTTATCGCGAAACCTTTGAATTCTTCAAGCCCTTGTTTGGGTATATTATAACCAAAGATCTTGTATATGGCAGCTCACATGAGCTCAGGGATTTTTTGGGCATAATTACACGATTTGTAGAGCGTAGCAAGATCATACTGGGTACCAGCTCATTGCCGATGCAGGATAAATTGGCCACGTACAAGGAAAAGTTCACTAAACCGAGCATGTTTTTCTATGCGGGCGATTTGAATCGCGAGTACTCGAGCCTCCGCATCTATAGGGAGAGCTATGAGCATAACCTGCGTAATCTGGAACAGTATCGTAAACGCAATTCGACTTATGAGCTAGGCGTGCATCGAACCATGCTCGACTGGAGCCTTTACTTGTTCCAGAGCCGCAACAAGCCCATGTCCTACTACTATCCGACCTTCACTGTGCATCTCTATATGACAATGTTCAATGCAACCGAGCGGCAACGCGATTTCACACACTTTCGCGAAGAGGTCGAGTGCCTAAAGTTGCCTCAATATGTCAACGTACTGGACGAGGCGCGCATGCTGGCAGTGATCTATCTGAAGAGTTTTCGTTACGCCTGGCAGGATTACAGCGATTGGATAACATCGTTAACCAGAAATCGTCAGATCTATGATCAGGAGAACGAAATATTACGTCGATATCAGCTGAGTAATAAACGTCTCTTCTTCACGCTCTACGCCCAGAATTTCTGTGAATTTGGCAAGGAGCTGGCTGAGCATGTCTTTTATCTTGGACTGAAACAGAACGTTGACTTCTACAATATATACTCCTGTGGCTATCAGACCGAAGCTGCCATGAATTGTATTTAACATTCATCAATTGTTTTACATATTATTCGTAGCCTTATCTTTAAGATATTTTCCCACTCAAATAAAATACAAATAATGCAAAATCGAATACCAATTCTTAACGTGATTAAATCTGTTTACAGGGCACAAATGAGTCCCCACGTTAAGCTAAATAGAGCCCACATTAAATAGAAACTCACAGAAAAACTCTCAAGGTGAGCTGGCCTACTAAGCGCCCAAAAGAGGGGACAAGAGGATGGGAGAAAAGGTCAGTTAATAGAAACAGTTTTGTCATCCTATTATGCAGACCAGTGCACTTAATCCTTTTGCTCGGCTTGCGGTTGCGACTTTGCGGCCTTTTCCTGCCGAAACTTGTGCACCTTGTCGAAATAATCCCAAACTGGCTCACGGCGATAAAGTTTCGCCAAATCGGAGCAGCTCTTTCCCAAACCATCCACCGCTGACAAGTCAGCACCATGTGTTACCAGCAGTTTAATCAGCTCCAGGCTAGCATCCATCACCACTGTAAAATCACGCACAAAAAAAGGTACATCAGCTGCATGTTATCGATAGTTTCTGATTGAGCTCACCAGCCCGCATCAATAGCGTCCAATTGCAAGCGTCCCGCGCCTCCACATTGCCACCCGATTCCAGTGCGAACTTCACCATCTCCAACTGATTGGCATCCACCGCACAGTGAGCCGGCGTCATGCCATTACAGTCAGTCGCCTCCAGCTGCGCCTTCTTGTTCAACAGTATCCGTGCCGAGGGCAAATGACCATGGTAAAAGGCCAGCTACAAGAGCAACACCCAACTAAGTGAGCGAATTCTGGTTACATACACTAAGAATAAATCGTTGTATGAGAGGTGTATAAAACTATACCTATAGTAACTAAACATTTTCGATTGTAGTAAAGATAATAATACTTTCAACTAGAAGAGAAGACAATTTGCTTTGTCTACGTAAAGCATGCTGTTCTCTCATACGAAATATTTTGTTACAGTGTAGTTTGGACTCACATGCAGTGGTGTGCGTCCATTTTGCGGATTGCCCAGTTGGACGCTGCAGCCGGCAGAGAGTAGAACATCGATAATGCACATCTCGCCCTGTATGATTGCATTGGCCAGCGGCAAATAGCCATTGGGAGCTGGGTAATCAACCAGACTGGGACGACGGCGCAGCATGCGCTTCACCAGAAACTGCTGAGATTTGCGAATAGCCCGATGCAGGCAGCTCGTCGAGGGTAGCGCTGCCTCAGTGCAGGCCTAAGAGGGGGAAGGGTGAAATTTAGCTAGTAAATGCAAATAATCTAAATAAGTTTATATTTATATTAACAAAATCATGGAGCCTTCAATCTGTATAATGTAGGTTGCCCCGCATTGTAACACTCACTTAAATCTATAGAGATCTTCTAAAGTTAACGATCTTACTATAATGCTAGGCGATATGGCGAGTGTCTCATAGTGTGTACCGTCCGCCGCCTGTTGCATGGCCTTCACGTGTAATCGATGGCCAAAGTTCTCGTCCAAGTTATCGATAGTTGTCGCACAGTCGATGCTCCATTGCAATTGCTGCCAGCCGTGACGCCTGTGATACTTCTCGATGCTATAGACCGTGGCATTATCGAAGGCCGTCCAGTTGAGGCTGACGCTATGCACCGTCTGCTTTAGGATATTCGCTTTAAAATTCGGCCAGGCGGGACTTAATGTATCCGATGCAAATTCCGATTCCGATTCCGATGGCAATTGGTTAACGGTTTTATTGCATTCCAACCGTTCAAACTGTTGATTGTTGTTTATATTTTCGGACATGGCCGTTAGCCGTTTATACACATTTGGCCAATTTGCCAGCTTTATTGGTTTTGACCACATGCCGACTGCACCCAACCAAACTGAGCCGGATTGAGTTTTGATTCCACACACACACACACACTCAGAAACACAAACACAACCGTTATGTCTCACTCTCTCACTGACTCTGTGTCTGTGTATGGTCGCATGCCATATATACCATATATATATATATAATTCTCAATCTCAATCCCAGAACCATTTCCAGGCAACGTCAATATCAACAAACTAGGAACAGCCATGGCAATGGCACTGGCTATGGCTTTGTCGATTCTTTTCCGTTTTCCGTTTTCCATTTTACTAATTTTAACACTCAATTTACTGGGGTATATTCGGTTTATAGAAATGTAAGAAGCTATATGTGCAAAAACATGCACAATCTTACAGATATTTCATTTGATTTTTACGTTATGCATCTTTACATATTCAGCATACCGAATCCTCAGAACAATACAGGGTATACGGGCTTCATGAAAAGCTCTAGCAAATTGTTGCATATAAATTTTGCTGTTGTGCCATTGTTTTATTACAAATTTGCTGAAAAGGAAAATGTAATAAGTTTTCCACTCGAATGAAGAGCAACGTTTTCATAGGGTATGTACGGTTTATATAAATGATAATTGGCATATGTGACATTTTTTTAGATCGAATGCTAAACAAGGTTCTCAATGGTATACAGGGTTGGTAGCAGGATATGATTGTAAATTGTCACTTATGGCTTATGGGACTTTTTCAAGTTGGATAACCCTATTAAAAATAAAAATGGTGTTACTATATTTCCCGGAACGTCATAGCATTCATGTTTCCGTGTACTGTAGGATGCGTCAAGCACACACGACTGTCACTTACTCTCTTACTTTTTTGTTAAATCAATAAATTGTTGCAACATTTTACTGGCTGTTTGGCTGTTTGGCTGTTGATTGCTTGTCCTCAGCCCGCCCTCGGATCGCCCACAACCCTCAGTTGGGCTGTGCATGGCAGGACGGTGCCTTCCCTTATGGACATGTTGAGCTGCTGGCTCACTGGGCACAAGGGGCGTGCCAGCGCGGTGTGGGCCAGTGCGGGTGCGTAGTTTATTTTTTGATGTGCTCACACAAAACTGAAACTGAAACTTTTCTCTATACAATAGCAATATGTGGGAGACTATATCTCTTGTGTGTGTGTGTGTGTGTGTGTGTGTGGCAGCTTACTTACTTAGCGACCCTTTGACACACTCTGCACACTGTGTGGTAGGGGTTCAGCGAGGGGCCGGGGTAAAGGCAACTCAATGGAGGCAACGAGGCGGAGGCTATGGACTGTGGCGTTTATCTGTCTCTCATATTGTGCCAACTCATCGGCCATTACACTGAGAGAAAAATGCAATCGATGTATGCAAATTGAGCAAGCCCTAAAATTCTAAGGATAAGTATGAAAATCTACATTATATAATAAAATTCAACATATTGAATACAATAATCAATACTGCTTTATCATATTTTTATATATTTGGTGAATATCGATTTTTAAATGTTCGATGATTAATATTTCGATTAATAGGTCGATAACAAACTATTGCAATGCAACTTAGCTTCTCAGCTTTAAAGCAAAATTTCCCCAGATCTAAATTATATGGTTAATTGTGTTATATATACAGAAAGCGGAGCGATAACAATTTTGATAGTTTAGCAAAATTGCAGTAATGCAATCGAATACGATAAGCGTTAATAAAAAGCTCCTTATTTGCTTAAATTATAGAAATGGAAGTTGAAGATAAGTAAAGAGCCGGAAAGTTTAGTTTAGAGAGATCTTTCTATTACAACAGCTGAAAGACACATCTAGTGTGATGACAGGTGGGCAGCACGAAAGCTCAGATGAGCAGAAATGGAGCTGCCACCTGTTAGCATGCTTACAACATACACACAAGCTTAAATAGGAGTACCATCGTGGGTTTAAAGCAATGAAAAATGTATAGCAATCAGTCCATTGCTCCACATATGAACAACGCGACTATAATGTCTATATTTGATTAATAATAAATCATATTTTAAGTGTACCGCGACCAGGAAACTAGAGAGAGAAAAGGGAGAACTGAGGGATTGTAGGATGGCACAGTTATCGTACTTGTAGCTCGGATGACATGCCAAACACAAAAGCTATCTCACATGGCCTGACAAATACACAGGAACACACACACACACACACACACACACACACACGGCTCATGTAAAAAAGTGAAAAAAAGAGGCAGAAATTATCATTTGTCAAAATCACAACATGAAACCGTTTTAAATTAAGCCTGTATACCACACGCACCCCTGCACCCACTCACCCACTCCCCCACTCACCCACTCACCCTATCACCCTCTGTCTCGCTCTCTCTCTCTCTTTCGGTCTCTCTCTCTCTCTTTTTCGTTTAGCCCACAAAATGACATTTTGTCTGCGGGTGAACTGAAGTTTTAGTTGTCATCTTTAGCGGTAGCGGCTGCTGCTCTTGAATTCTCGATTTGATTGACGACGAGGCGCACAAAAAAAGGGAACGCAGGACGCAGGGCAGCGCAAGATAGAGCAGACCAAAAGAACCGCTAAGTGGAATGGAGTGAATTGGAATGGAGTGGCATGGAATGGAAGTGGAGTGAAGTGGCGTAGAGTTTGGTATGCGATGGATTGGTGTGGAATGGTGTGCAGGAGAATGGAGTAATGTGGAGTGTTCCCTGGGGAGCGGACAGTTTCTGTGCTCACAATTTATTTATTTTTATTTTTTTTTTTTCCTGATATCTTTGCCTGTCAGTTGATATCATTATTATCATTATTATGCCGTATTTTGTTGTATTATTATCCAACAAAACCAAAGAGATGAACAGCAACAGAGACGGCGAGACAGAGAGCGAGTGAATGAGAGCGAGTGAGGGTAAATTAACTTTATCATTCGTTCTGCCATTTGCTTTGCAATCAAAGAAATCAATTTCTTTATGACTAAGTGGGATTGCTCCATTGCCTCCATATCTAAATTGCCATTTCAAAACCTGACAAAACAATATATTAAAAAAGAATGAAGAATCGTCGACTTATAGAGTGATAAAAGAATGGGAGAAACCCCCAAGGACCCACCACTGAGCGGAACAAAGCTTCCTTTGTGTGGAAGTAAACTTAGGAAAAAAACCTTTAAAGAATGATTCGAGAACCCTAAGAATATTTCATAAGAGTGAGCTATTTCATCTAGGCATTAACTAAAAATATTATATAATAATAATTATTATTCAAATATATAACGATTATATGACAATCAAAAAATACAATTATTCCGATCTCTATGCAGGAAATCAAGGTGGGTTAAGCTACGGTAACTGTTGAAGTATGCAATAATCAATCGAATACGTTGAATTGTATAGGATATAATAAAAAAAAACAACTATAAATTACATTAATTAGAGTATCTATAAAGAAATTCAATGCGATTCAATCAAAGAAACATCTTGAAGCATGCACTCTAATCGAATTTTTTGTCGATGCTTAATTGATTCAATTCAACCGAATACCTTGATAAGTATATAATAAACATTTAGGACACCATCTTTATGGCATCCTAAATATATTTCACTTTTATCGATAGTAATGAAAAAATCAAATATTATGTTAGTAACAATCTCTAAAACGGAATTCAAGGCGTTTTAATTCAAAACATTTATTTAAACATGCACAATTATCGAAATTTCTGTCAGCGCTCGATAGAATCAATTCAATCGAATGCCTCGATAAGTAATCACGACGCCATCTTTATGGTATCCTCAATATATTCCACTCCTATCAATAGTAATGAAATAATCAAATAATATATTAGTAACAATCTCTAAAAAGAAATTCAATTATCCGAAAACATTTATTCAGACATGCCCAATTATCGAAATTTTGGTCGGTGCTCAATTGAATCAATTCAATCGGTAAATATATAATAATCACTTAGGACGTCATCTTTATGGTATCCTGAATATATTCAACGCTAATCGCAAGTTGCATAAATGAAGAGTATATTATGAATTTTTAAGGGCGACGCGTCCTGTTTTGGGCGCCGCAATCGATTAAAAATGAAAACACGGCCTCAGAGTATTCAAAAAGTTTGTGCGCCTCGCATAATTGTTAGTCTAAGGCCCCGTTGACTCCGCTGGGGATAAGCGACTCTGGAGACAGCTCGGAACTCGGAGACTTTGGGCAGCATCAGCATTAAATGCGAATAGAAGAAAGAGGGTGCTACATGGGGTTCGGAACGGGGGGTGCCGGCACAGCAGTCATTAAAGCATGAAGCAAGGCTGAAAACAAGAAACAGTAAGAAAAAAAGAAGAACGAAGTGGGGAAGGGAGGAAGAGGAACGGAAAGAGGAAGGAGGACGATGAAGGAAGGAAGCATAAAAACTGCTGGCACGCGCCAAATGTGGCCAATTTGCTGGAATTTGCAGGCTTGCTCTTTGCCTCGCTTCCCACGGCGAAGGAGGCGTCAAAAGGCAATGCCAAAAACAATCATAACAAAACCAATAGACAGGCCTAAGCAAATGCCGAAACTTGCCAAGAGGCAAGAGAGCGAGAAGGAGAAAGACAGTGAGAAAGGAAGTCATAGAGAAAGAGAGAAAAAGAGGGAGAGGGAGAGGGGAAGAGGATAGAAGGAATGAATGTAACGAAGCAAAAGCAAAAGCGAAAGCCACAAAAGACAGGTGGCATAAAACGTAATGGGTTTGATTTTAATCTAAATAATGGGCTCTGCGCCGCTTGCTGACGTACATGGCTTAATTAAATAATTTATATAAATTACCTATACGCCTCTTTACACGCACACACACACACACACACACACTCACACAATCGAATATGGCCATGTGTGTAGGCGTTAAGAGCGCGCACGCGTCTGTGTCTCTTCCTTTGGCTGCCTAAGGCAGGTGAGCAAAGGTTTGTGTGTGTGTGTGTGTGTGAGTATGGCTGTGTGTGTGTGTGTGTGTGTGCGTATGGCTGTGTGTGTGTGTGTGTGTGAGTATGGCTAAGTGTGTGTGTGTGTGTTTAAATTTGTTGTACTTTTTTTTGCGGCGGGCAAACAAGACTCTGTCGCAATGCCTGGGCTTAGTCTGGTTTTATCAGCTGCTCTCCCTGTGCGAACGGCAGCTTCCGGTGCGTAAGTGTGTGTGTGTGAGTGTATGTGTGAGTCGGTGTGTAAGTGTGTGCATGTGTGTGAGTGGTATGTGTGTTTCTATTTGTATGTGCGTGTGAGTCTGTGTGTGTGTCTTTTAACAAGCGGAACAATTCTATCGAAAGGAAAATCAAACAACAACAAGCAAGCCAAACGCACACATACTCTCTCTCTCTCACACACACACACACACACTTAAGCAAAAATGAGCCTTGCGGCTGTCGCCTGTCGGATCCGGCAAATCGGCTCATCCGCTGCATAAAGCAATTTGTTTATCAATCAAACAATTTCCACTTCCAACAAATTTGAGCCCCAAAGAAAACAAAGCAAAGCTGAACAGAATAAAAAAATAAAAACAAAATAAACACTAATTAAATAATGTATAAATATATATAAAATCGAAATATTATAAATTTAAATATATATTTCATACATTGTATGTTTTATTTTTACGTAATTTAAGTTGCGTTTCAAAGAAAATGAACCAAAGCTAAAAAATTTAGCGAAAACATTGCAAATAAAAATATATACATATTAATGTGTATATTATTTAATTATATATTATATATTGTATAGTACTTAATATAGATCTTAAATTTTAATGTATATATTGTACATTTTATTTCAAATTTGAATTTTTTAAATTTTATTTAGACATAATTTACAATTTTGTCATAATTTATTGGCAAAGCAAAGTTTAAAAATAATTGGATCAATTTATATATATTTAAACATTTTCATTATTTATACATACTCATATAATATAATGAATTGAATATTAAAATATTTCACTTTTTATATTTTAGATTTTTAAATAATTTATTTAATTATTAAATTTTTTAAAGAGCAAAACAAAATTTTACAAATAAAATATATGCGCAACACTTTAATAATATCCATATAAAAGTAATTTATGTTAAACATAATAAATTTTAATTTATTTATTTAATATTTTAAATTTTATAATTAATTCATATTTTCATGTTTTATTAATTCATATTTCTATTAAATTATTTAGTTTATTTATTATGCTACAGCTGCCTAAACATTTCGTTCTATGCTGAGGCTAGCTTGAGCTTTTGGCTAGCGCAAGCTTTGCGTTGTTGTTGTTTTTGCATTGCTTTGGTCAGTCGACACTCAGACGAAAGCTCTTTTGCACCGTTAGGGTCAATTGTCGCTAGTGAGCGTCACTCAAAGCGCGCTCACTCACTCACACAAATACACACAGACACACACACACAGACATGCTTGCTGGCTTGCTTATAGACACTCACACATACATACACTCTGCCGCCTCGCTCACTTGCCTTTGCATTGAGCTGGCCCCAATGCATGCCGTCTCTGTCGCTATTTGTAGCAAGCACTCAGTCTGAGCTCATTCAGCTTTTGGCGTGCGCTCTCTTGCTCTTGCGCTCACTCTCTGTCTCCCTCTCTCTCTCTCTCTCTCTCTCTATTGCGCTCGCTCTCTGCGCTTGGACTTTAACTGCTTTTGCTTGTTTGCGTTTCTTTTTTGGTTATTTTCCTTTCTTTTTGGGGCATTTCGCTTTGTTGTAGTCTTGCACTGTGCACAAAACGAGCCTCACTCTCACTCGTTCGTCTCAATCGTCTCGTTCGACTCGTTCCAATCGTTCGTTCGTTTATTCGCTCGTTCGTTTATTCGTTTTATTTGTTATTGTTGGGTATGTATACGTTTCTTGCTCTTGTTCCTCTTCATTTTCTTGTTCTTCTTCATATTTTTCTTCTTCTTCTTTTTGTTGCTGTTCGTATAGTTGTTATTCGCATTGTTAATGCTGTTGACAATTTGTCCGAAAAGTAGCTGAATTTGTTGTGGTTGTGTTTGTGTTGTGTTTGTGTTGTGTAGTGTGCGCGCTGCCTCTAACGGTTGTAGGTAAGACGCCAAAAGTCCGCTGCGACCCATCAATAAACAAGTGCAACTTTTTCTTCCGCTCGGCTAATAAATTAATCTATACAAACGTATATAAACATAGAACGTATAACTATCCATATATATAGAAAGATATAAATATATAAAATAATATATAATATATTATCCTATATAGAAATATTAACAATCTGAGGTTGTTCTGTTGAGACAGTGCTTTAGTGTGACCGCTACCCTTTAGCGGTACCTCCACCTAGATATATACCTATACCACAACCCCTACCTATCTGCCGTTACCGTTACCATAACGTTTACCGCTACCTTTATCGTTAGGTTTACCGTTATGTTTCCCGCTACCCTTGCCGGTACCTTTGACATTACCCAGCGGACGCAATTCGCTTGTGGCCAGTACGTGACATTCATTTCAAGCAACTCGAGCGTCAGGTAGTCCCTGCGCCAGGGTAGCCAGGGTATACAACAGCCCAATGGCAAGGGTACTCGCAAGGGTAGTGAGTGGGGGCCTGAGGGTATTTGGACGTTTGGGGGTTTTGTGTCTGCGTGTGTAATAAGCAATTTGTGGCGAAAGGAATAAGAATAAGGCAGCAAATATAATTGATTGCCATATAAAGCAGTGCCGCAGACATCGCAAAGCGCACAGTGCTCAGTTACAGTTACAGTTACAGTTACAGTTAGAGCTACATTTACCGTTACAATTATAGCAACCGTGTGCGTGCGAGTGAGAGAACCGAAAAAAATGGTGAAGACATCCGTAATTGATGGAGTGCAAAACAATTAACTACGGCCTTTGCTTTGGATTTATAAAACACTAATTAGAGTATTTCTACCGATTCCAATTCCCACTACTCTTAAACCACTGCCACCCTCTTGACACCCTGCCATCCTCTTCGGATTTAGGTTCTCCGGTTCTTCTTCTTCTTCTTCATCCATTGGCCAGCTGTTAGAGGCTTCAGTCTGACTGGCGCTTAAGGCCAATTGATGCACTTGTCAAGGCGCTGACCACAGCACGTCTATTGAGAGGGTGGTCAAGAGGAAGGAGGGTTGTACGAAGAACGGACGTGGCAAGAACTTTGCAATTTCCTACTTTCAAGCTGTGCGTTTCCGTTGCGCCACAAAAGTTGTGGCTGCCCCTTTTGTCTAGCTATCACACGCACCCCTCAGTCCTCCTTTATCACACGCAGATACAAATACCCTCACACACACACACATACCCTTACCCTTACACACACACACACACACACACAAACTCACATACATACGCATAAATAGACGAAGTGAGCCATGGCAAGTGACAGGCAAACAAAGGCTCTAGGCAAAAGCTGGACGCTCTCACACGCACACAGAGACAAACGCGCACTCACACACACTCAGAGAAACACACTCACACGCACACTCACACACACACACACACACACACACTCTCACACAGACGTAGGCATAACTCTTTTCAACAGTCATGTGCCATATGTTTGTCTTATCAGTAACAGCAACAGCAGGCAGAGTTCACAAATTACAACAACAAATCAATAGAGGGCTGCTTCGTATACCCTATAATGTTAAGTGTACAGGGTATATTGTATGGTTTGTATATGCCATGCCCAGTACGAAAGCATTTCTATTGAGTTTGCATTTGGCATGCGCAGAAATGTAGGCAACGTTTTTTTTTATTTTTCAAAGTCAAAAAGTCACAAAGCGGCAGCAGCGGCAGCAGCAGCAGCAGCAACGAAAGCAGCAGCAGCAGCGCCACTCAAAGAGAGCGAGAAAAAAAAATTATGTAATAGAAATAGAAGTAGAAGAAGGAACAACAACAGAAGCAGTAGACAAAGCACAAAACGACGCCAGATAAATATATTATTAGTTAAAAAGCCAAAAGCTATTATGTGCACGCACACACACACACAGGCATTCACACATACATATTCCGTGCATGTATATATGTATGCGTGTGTGTGTAGTTAGTTATAAATATACATAAATAAATGCAATATATAAATGTATGAATATAAGTATGAATATATGAACGTGTATATGTATGTATGTATGCAATATGTATGTGTATATGTACATATGTATGTATGTATGTATGTATGTATGTATGTATATATGAATGTATGTATGTGTGCATGTACATATGTATGCATGCATGAGTATATATGTACGATTATATATACAAATATATTTGCAATTATGCGTATTTATGTTAGTTTGTATGTACATAAATAAATGTGTTACTATGCTTGTGTGTGTGAGTGTGAATGTTTGTTTGTGTGTTTGTATGTATGTATTGACAGCCAGCGGCTATTACTTATGGCTGCCTTGAGCTTTTTTCGGCTACCAAATGGCCAGCCAGTGCGTTAGAGCAGCACAGCTAGTGTGCGCAGCATTTGCACTCAAAAGCGCACAAAGGCGAATTGAGCGAATGAGAGCGAGTGAATGAGAGAGAGCGAGAGAGAAAGCAGAAGAGAAAGAGTGAGAGAAATAGTGAGAGAAATAGTGAGAGAGAGTGGGAGAGTGACAGACAGAAAGAGATAGGGTGTGAGAGGAAGAGAGAGACACAGAGAGAGCGAAAGAGAGAGATTGAAAGGAGAGTAATACGAACGCTTTGAGCATAAAATTGTGTTCCTTTGTTGTTGTTGCTGCTGCGGCTGTTGTTGTTGTTATTGTTGTTGTTGCCGCTGTTGTTGCTGTTGTTGTTGTTATTTTAGGCGCCTTAATGGCTGCGACGC